>VWZI01004351.1:408930-427298 GCA_013396835.1 Psilopogon haemacephalus
TGGCTGGGCTCCTCAGCAGCCACGGCGGGAGACGACGGTGAACGAGGAGAGTGAGGAAGAGTGGAAGAAGAGCAACTAACGGTCGCTGTGCCCCCCCTTAAATACCCTCGGGAGCGTGTGAGACTGACCGACAGGCACTCAGCATCCTTCAGCTGGCCAATTGGTTTAAAAAGCTCCACGCCTGCGTGCTGCCCAAGGCATCCCTGGCTCTGGGGGGGCCACGTGGGGTGCCCCCGCTCCCTCAACTCCTACCGGACCTTGGACGGTAGGGGGAGGAGAGAGCCCGGGGGTTGGACCAATTCTGGGGTATTTTCACCCCATACCGGGACACCAAGACAGAACATAGTGAGAAGGCAATGTTACTCATCTGTTACTTAGTATCAAAAAGTTCAGAAATGAACTTTTTGTCAGCAGCCCCAGGTTCACATAACTGTACAGCTAATGGGGGAGCTGGCATGAATGCTGCTCAAGGTATTTTAAATCAGCAAATGTCCACTCTGCACAACAGCCACCACTTACCTTTGCAGGAACTGAGACAGAAGTTGCCAAGACCATCCTTTTCATTCAATGATAGAAAATAAAATATACAGCCCACAACTCTGTGCTGCCTGCCACAGCCACTTACCAGCAAGTCCTGAAACTGCTGAGAGCGGAAGGATATTACTAATTTGCACTAATGGCTCTATATGCAGCCCACGTTAATTAAAATCTAGAGGTAACGCCATTCATGAATATTCTGGAGCTTGTGGGAGACCAGCTTGATGAGCTGTCTGCTTTCCTCAAAGTTAGGTTAATAACTGTCTCACCAGTTGCCACCAGTACAAGGCACAAAAGGCTTTGCCAGCCAGAAACAGTCATAGCAATCAATTAGCAATGGCCTGACTGTTCCTGGCACCTGTGCTGGCTGTCTGCTGCTGAAAGCAGCAGGTTGCATAGGAACAGAGACATATTTAGCCCCTTACTTTCTACAGGGTTGTAGCTCTCTGTAGAAGCTTGATCTACAGTAAGAGCCCATGGAATTATAAGACAGCTTTTGTGCTTTTGAAAACCATCCTGTGGAACTTGTGAAGCATCTATCTGGTGTAGAGCAGAAATATGAAACACAAAAAGTAGTAGCTCCCTATATTATAGAAGCAGCTTTCCCCTCTTGGCTTTGTTCCTAAGGCATTTTTTTCCCATTCTTACCTGCCTCCCCATGTTGCAGCCAGAAGGGATGTCTGGGCCTTAGATGCATCCTTAGTGTGCAGGTCTGAGCAGCAGACTGATAAAAATCTATTCCCTATTAACTAGACTGCTGAGACTGGCAATCTGCTCTGGCACTCAAGCTGTTCCCCAGGTTGGCACCTAACAATGCTCCAGTTTTGGCTATGGTCAAGGGGTGGGGCAGGTCACATGACTGGAATGTGATCATGGATAGTTATGTCCTTTTTAGAAGACAGGTCAACAAGGCAAGGTGGTGGAGCTGCTCTTTACATGAGAGAGCAACTAAAATATACTAAGTTCTGTATATTAAGGGCAAGCTAGCATAAGTGTTACTTCTGTGGGTATCTGTTACAGGCTACCAGATCAGGACAAGGAAGCTGATGAGGCCTTCTATGGGCAGCTGATGGCAGCTTCACAACTACAGGCCCTGGTTCTCATGAAGGATTTTAACTACCCAGGTATCTGCTGGAAGGCCTACTCAGTCAGCCATCTACAGTCCAGGAGGTTCCTCCAGTGGATGAGCCAACTACGAGAGGAGAGCTGCTAGACCTCATACTCACTAGCAAGGAGGATCAGGTTGAAGTGGTGAAGGTTGAGGCCAGTCTTGGCTGCAGCAACCATGAGATGCTGGAGCTCAGGATCTTGTGCAGTAGGAGCAGAATACCAAAGAAGGGTCACAACCCTGGACTTCAGCAGGGTCAACTTTGGCCTTTTCAAGCAATTCCTAGGGGAAATCCCACAGGACAAGAAACTAGAAGGTAAAGGCACCCAAGACAATTGGTTAACATTCAAGGACCACTTCTTCCAAGCTCAAGATCAGAGCATGTCCATGGGCAGGAAATCAACAAAGGGAGCCATGGTTAAACAGGGAACTGCTGGGCTAACCCAAGTGAAGAAGAGTCTACATATCATGGACGGAGGGGCTGGCCAATTGGGAGGAAGGCCACTGTTGTCAGAGGATGTAGGGAGGCAACTAAGAAAGCTAAGGCCTCCTTGGAATTAAACCTTGTAAGAGATATCAAAGACATCAGAAAGGGCTTCTTTAAATACATGGCAGACAAATCTAACACTGGAGGCAATGTAGGCCCACTGCTGAATGAGGTGGGTGCCCTGCTGACAGAAGATACAAAGAAGGCAGAGATGCTGAATGCTTTTGTCACTGTCTATACTGCTGTAGACTGCCCAGACCTCCGAGACCCCAGAGCAAACCAGGATAAAGAAGGAATTTGACTTGGTTGATGAGGACTGGGTTAGGCAGCAGTTAAGCAATCTAGACATCCATAAATCTATGGATCCTGATGGGATGCACCTGTGGTTGTTGAGGGAGCTGGTGGAAGTCACTTCTAGGCCACATTCCATCATCTTTTGTTAAGTTATGTGGAACAGGAAATGTGCCTGAGGACTGGAGGAAAGCAAATGTCACTCATCAGAAAGGGCAAGGAGGATCTGGGTAACTGTAGACCAGGCAGCCTCACCCCCATGCCTGGAAAGGTGATGGAGCAACTTATCCTTGGTGGTGTCTTGAGGCATATCAAGGATAAGAAGATCATTGGGAGCAGTCAAGGATAAGTCATGTTTAACCAACTTGTCTGCCTTTTACAAGGACTAGATGATCTTTTGAGGTCCCTTCCAACTGCTAGCATTCTGCGATTCTGTAACTGGGGAAGGGCTGTTGCAAGGCAGTTGTCCTCTTTAGCTCCAGCAAGGCAGACAAATGCTCTAACAGAGGTCTAGACAATTATACTTGGGAATCTTTGTTGGTCTGAAAGGTTTACTCCTACTACATACCTACAAGACAGCAGACTCAGTTCTGCAACGGTCATACAAGTGTAACTATCATTTTCTTTAAAGTAAATGCTTTAAAATCCTTTACCATGCTGATTTCTCTGGGAGGTTTACGAAACATTTGCAGCCTTCAAGAAAAACAGGCCTTTTTTGCATAAGCAGTGAAGCAAAGCCTAACCTGAATTGCCATCTGGGGACACAACCAACCTTAGATTACATGGAGGTCAAATAAACAAAAGCTTTTTTTGCATTATAAAAATAAATGCAAGAGGCGGCAAGCTGAAATGGCAGACAAAACCAGTAGAACAGCATCTCTGTCTCACCTCTTCCCTAACATTAACTGCACTCAGGGGAGATTGGAATTTCTACAGCTCCACCAAAAGCAAGGCTGACACATTAAACCCAAAAGCAGAATTTTCCTTGTCTGATGCCCATAAAGGCTAGTATCAGATGTTAATACCATAATAACTTACAGGACTGCATTAATGTCACTCCAGCCTTCAAAAAGGGCAAGAAAGAGGTTCCAGGGAGCTATCAACCAGTCAGCCTCGCCTCCACCCCTGGAAAAATGATGGAGCAACTCCTTCTGGAGAGCATCTCAAGGCACTTGGAAGGTTATCAAGAGTAGTCAGCACGGATTTACTAAAGGAAAATCATGCTTGACTAACATGATAGCATTCTATGGGGACATAACTGAATGGGTAGATTCAGAGAGACCAGTGGATGTAGTCTACCTTGACCTTAGCAAGGCCCTTGACACTGTCTCCTATGACATTCAAGTGAGCAAGCTCAGGAAGTGTGGAATGGAAGAGCAGACATTGGGGTGGATTAGGAATTGGTTACAAGATAGAGTTCAAAGAGTAGTGATCAATGGTGCCAGGTCTAGCTGGAGAGCTGTAACTAGTGGAGTCCCTCTTTGGGTCCCATACAACACCTGGCATCCTGTGATCCTGTAATGCCGCCACTTGGCAGCAATACCAGAGCCAAAACAGTTTTATAAAAGCAACAGGTTTCCTGACCTGGAAGGTGCTAATAGAAGGAGGTGTCTGTATAAGTGAGAGTCAAAGATACATGTGCCCTGTTTGCAGAGGCAACAAAAAGCAGCATTAGTGGGTGCCACACAGTGTGTTCTGTGGAGCATTGGTAGCCATTCACAAAAGCAGCTCAGGAATACAGTTTCAGGCTGAGCAACACCTACCACCACATGCTTCTTAGCATGGTTAAACGGCTAGGAACTTGAACTAACAGAACCATAGAATTGTTCTGGTTGAAAAAGACAGAAGACATGTTTATAAGGAAAAGACTTGAAAAGATCAGATAAAGGGTGAAACTGTACAAGAGAGGGGGAAAAAAACAAAGAAAATGTGGAAGAAACCAACCTGAAAAGGAAGTCATATGGCAATTACTCCAATGAGACAATAGGGTAAGAGGCTCCTGCCCTGCAAGCCACTCACTAGGGCTCGAAAAAAATCTTTCAAGAACTGGCCCATGATAACCAAAAGGGAAAGACATGTGAACATGTGGCATGCAATGCTCTGGCTAGCACCTATTTTAGAGAAGAAAAATGATTTTTGGAAAGGCATTTAAGTACAACGTTAATCCAGAGCCCTATAAAATCAGCTCTCTCCAGTATTTGCTTGACCAGTTTAATGCTGACCTAGTGCTGAATGAATTGTAAGCATTTGTCAATTTCTGATGCTGATTAGATTAGACACTGCCCTCGGAACTGTCAGGACAAAGAACTCCTTTTCTCAGGGCTTTGTTCTGTGGTTTTATTTCATTTCATTATTTTATTACTGATACTTCTGTTTTCTCAAGGGCCAAACCAAATTTATTCTTCTCAGTTTACTAGCATTTCTTAGTCATCCTTTCTCTTGTAATTCCAAAGTATAGCAAGACTGCACAGCAAGAGAACCAGTGCTACAATTTGTCTCTCTCTTTCCCCACTTTCTCTCTTTCACACACACATATACTTCTCATAAGATGTATTTTTCTCTCGACAGTTATAACTATAGCTGAAAGGATGGATAAAAACACCTATACACAGAGAAAGGCTTTGTCCTTGTGTCTCCAAGGTCTTATGTAGGTGGAACCCATGAAGAAGCATTTCACTGGATAAGACAGGCACTTTTCTCCAGCTCTAGCTGCTCCTGGAAAAGGGCTGGATTAACCAGAGGTCTAGATTTTGATTAGAAGACACCAAATAGCTCATACACACACCACTGCAAGGTTTTGTTCCTCCCTTTGCAGCGGTTTGACCAAAAAACAAACGTAAAAAAGCATACAGATTAAATTTACTTTAATATGACCACTAGCTGAATTAGAAAAAGTACTTGAGGGAGGTATGTGGTTAGGAATGTGGAAGGTAACAAAATCTGAATGTAAAAATCTTTGCCTGAGGCAGTATTGTGCCAGCAAGTCCCCCAAAGACCCTTGCTCAGAACTTTATTGATGGCACTTTCAGCCCCTTGTTTTGCTTGCTCTTAGCTTCTCTTAGACACTGTTATCCAGGCTTCCTCCTTTGGTGAGCTTACCAGCTCATATTTGGTCTCCATGACTTGCCCTTTCACTGGGTGGAGATGGAGTTTCCTTATCAGGACACTCAGCAGAACTGTAGCCACCATATAGGCAAACCTGAGAGAAGAGACAGGAGAAAAGAATGAAACCCTTGCTGTGACATAAATCTGATTGAAGAAAACTGCCAGCTTGGACTATCTCAGCTGTTACAAGAAGAAAATGAAAGCCTCTTCTGTCTGCCACAGAGACACACAAAGACCTTTCCTATACTTACCTCAACTCTGGGCATTCTTGGCTTCCTGAAAAACCCAACAGGGAGAGGTTTTTCATAGCCAGTTCATCATTAAATCTCTCTGGGTCAAACCTATTGAAAGATAAAACACATGAAGGCTTTCTGTACAGGCACATACACAAGTAATTGCCAGCAAAATACAGAATGTCACCAACTTGGTGTCTCTAAATCTTGCTGGGTAATTCCACATAAATACATGAAGACAACTCCACCTATGATCCCAGCTAATCAGCTGTGTCCCACCTTGGTGAAAATTCTGATAAACTGAGTTTGTGTGATACATGGCTGGATCTAACATGCATGACCTCAAGCAGTAGGTATTCAGCTTGAGTAGGCAGTTGAGCTGATGCTGTTACCGGCCCTCTATTTTCCTCACACACACAATCTAATTTGTCTCACTCTCTTTCTCCCCACCCGTATCCTTTTCTCTCTTAGTTCAAAAAATATTTCCCTTTTCTCCTTGCTCTCATCTTTTTTTTCTAGCAGCTAGTATGTGTGTGTATGTCTATGTACTGAGAGGGCAAGCTGGTGACTTGTTCAAGTAAGAAAAGTAGCTTTCAGTGTTATGATGGTAGAGGCTGTGAGAAAACTTTTACCCAAGGCTGGCATGAGTTAAAACAAGATTCCTGTAATCTACTAACCACAGACTAGTAAGACATCATTCCACCACCACCAAAAATCTGATGGATGGATTTTTCACTCTCTGATAAACCTTTCTGCATATACGTCAAGCCTTTGGCTCCCTTCTTAAACATCCAAGCTTTGTTTCTACCAAGGTGAAAAGACACGAGTGCTAACTCTGTGAAGTCAGCATCTAACTTACAATCCCCATGTACCATAGTGGTAGATTAGAGATGTAATAGCAAAAAAAATGCAGCTGCCTAGCAAAACCACAGGGAGAATAAACAGCCACAAATATTTTTGTATGGTAGATATGTGAAAAGATCACAAAGAACTGATCTCCTGTCTCTGCCAGAGTAATACAAACATGCTTCAGGCTAAATATCAACCTCCTTCTCCTTGGAATAAATAAACTGTTCAGAGCAGCCTTCACTGTACCTCCTACAAGGCCTCAGCATACCCTTCCTAACCACAGTATGTGTCCTATCGTAGTGGGCAATCCCTTCCAAGATGCCCTTGCAGGAGAGGACAAATGCTATTGTAAAGGCTCTATTTCTTCTCCTAATTCTCAGCTGTCCGTCTTTTCTGTCTAGAATAACTGACCCACATTTCTTTCCCAGCCCAAGTGAAGTCAGATATACGTTAGCATTTGCCACCTGGAGGCCAGAGAAAGCTACAACAATTTTTTCTTTACCATCTGAAATTCTGGCCTGGATGCAGTTTGGTTTTCACAGCTAGATGTAATGAGGTAGCATTTCCCTCCCCTCTGAAAAAAACAGTACTTCAGACTGACATTTCCTCCCTTGCATCACTGTTTCACAATGAGAAGCAGTGACTCCAAAGCCATTCAAATCACTGTTTCTCACAGAAAACCTGGAAAAGAATGTACCAGTATTTGCCAGGGAAGTTCTCTACATGTGCAAAAAAGGTTTTATTTAAACTCTAACACATACAAACATGCACATGCAGACTGGAGCATGGGAAGATCATAACTTGAATTGCTCCAAAATCCTATTCATGGAGACAAACAAAGCAAGACCTTCATAAATTAATTTTCTTACAGACTCCCTTTCATCTCCAAAATCTGCTTAAGGTAGGCCCTGCAACCAAACAGGCTGTGCTGTAAGACCTGTGGAAAATTTTAAAAAGGAAAGGAGTTAGCTGCAATAAAATTCTTGACTCTACATACTTGTATGGTGATGGCCAAGATGAATTATCCTGCAGCATCACACCAAGAGCATACAGCACAAGTGTCTGCAAAGAGAATTACAATGTATGTGTCAGAGTAGAAAGAAATGCACAAATAGAGACACCTCTGGACAGCCCTTCTGGATGACGATTATTCTGTAGACTACTCAGATTTGAAAAGCTAGTATGTTATAATAATCTACAGATTTCCACAATCCACACCTGTGTGTTAGGATTTTAATGTCTAAGGCCCATGTTGCAACTAGTGGTGGTTAGAAAGGGTCGGATACCATTCCCCTACTCTTGGTGGCATGTATATATGGACTACTTTATTTTCTGCAATGGAAGGTATCACTTTGTATGGAAAATATGGGTCATATGATCAGGCCCAAAAGCATGCTCTTTCACACACAACTGATCCCATAAGCCACTTTAAAAGACGATTCATTCCTGGTGGACCTAGAACTGGAAGCAAATCCCCTCAGCAAGAGAACATGAATTCCCAGAGCCTCTCCCGCAGAAGAACTGCTGGACAAACTTTAAGCCAAACTGTACTTCCAGATGACAGAGAAGCTGCTCAGGTTCAACAGTGTCAGAAAAAATGTTCTTCCTGCCTCACCCCTCTACAGGAAGAGCAGGAATCAGAAAACTCCCTTTCAGAAAAGGTGAGTGACCTAGTGCTCCCAGTATTGCCTCACCTCTTTAGGGATAGTATGTTGGTCAACTCTGCCCTCCAGCTCCTGCAGCTGTGCAGCAATGGGAGTAAGTTTTGCTGTTCGCACTGTCTCACACAGCACTTGCCGACAGTATCTGCAACCAATTAGACTTGGTTATTTTAACTGTCCCAGTTTGTCCTTGTCCTTGTGGCAGCACGGAAAGCATAGAACACATTTAGGGCCACAGTCTGCTCCTGGAGCTGTCTCAAGCCTCACTGAGATGCTTCATTTCTTTCTGGCAAGGAGTCCCAGCATTATTCCCAAAAGCATTAGATTTAATTCTCTTAGTGAAGATTACTGAAATCTGCCTTTCCCACACTTTTTTTCATATTTTCAACAAAACTAACTGCTAAAAATCATAAACACGCTAGTCCTTTGGCTGGACCTCTCACCCATACAAGAAGTAGCAAGAAACCCACATAATCAATATTTCTTTACTGAAACTCTAACACTAGTTCAAACACAAGATGTACTCAGCTGCACCAACAGATGCATGAAAAAATAAAGGCACACTGTTAACCAGTCATTATTCTAGTTCTGTGACCCTCTGAAAAGACTATACCATGCTTTCTCTCTAAACATGTCCTAATATGTTTTATAGAGACACTCTGAAGAGGGCAGCTTGGTCCCTATGTCTGGAGCCCCACAACAGATTCTCTGTGTGTTGCAAGTCATCTTGTGTACTGATCACTCTCAGAAGAAAAAGGGAGCAGCTTTTGGATGCTTTCTCCTGGTCAAGTATAGACTGGCTACCAGGGTCTAGCACATGAAGCCCCTGTCCCCACCATGAGAACCCTGTAACCCACCTGAGCTGCTCAATTTTCTCATGTGTAACTGGTCCCTTCCCCAGAACACAGTCCATCTCCTGATAGAGATTCTGCTGAACATCTTCTGAAGTTGTCAGAAAGTAGACCACCCAGGTGCACACTGGGGAAGAAATCGAGATACAACTGAAAATTCAGTCCTTTACAAACTGCATTGTTTTCTTACTTCCTGTATTTGCAACATTATTTTTGTCCCAGAAAAGGATGACATCTGTTCACAGTAGGCTACAGATTCTGCATTCAGTGGCAGAAGTAGAGGCTGAGCTCCTGTGTAACAAGAGACTCTGCAAACTAAAATTCTCTTTCCAAATTTATGAGTTGCTTAGAGAGTTGTGCAGGATACTGAGCCATTCAGCCTCACAGCTCAGGGGAAGGCATCACACAGCCCAGCAAACTCTGGAGAACCACCATTACTAGACCAACCAGGCAGATGAAAGGCTGGTTTGTCCAAAGCACCATGGGGGGCTTCCTCAGCATATCTCAAGTGTGTGCCCCAGATGGCAATGTCTGCAGCTTCTGGCAGGGTGCAACAAGAGCAGTAGAGCTTTCTACAGCAGGCTGGCCAGCACTTGTCTCTTCTACATCTATTTTGTAATTTAGGCAAGAGATATTTTCAGTAGAAGAGAGAAAAAGAAATCCTGTGTAAGAAATAAAAATGTAGGATGCAGTTTCCATAACACACCTACCCTCCCAAAATTCAAAGCGGCCAGCCAGGTTCCATCACTCTGTTCTAACTTCCTTCCCACGTACCAGAACCTATTTTACAACACAATCTTTGTGTGGTTTACATCTTTTGGTGCTTTTTCATCAAATTTAGTATCAGTTCTGGGAAGAAATTCTAAGGTTCACTGAAAGACTGGGAAGGCTGTCAAACACAGCTTAGTTTCAGCTCACTAGCTGTGAGGCTGCGTTCAGAATCGGATGTAAAAATTAGCTTCTTCTGTATGTCTGCAGCTCAGGAGGAAAAGAATGATGAATGTATTTTTTATTAGTCAAATTACCATCACACACAATTTTAGATAGCTGAGTGTAATGATGGAAAGTTGCATACCATCTATACTTACAATTAGCAGTGATTATGCATCCTGCCAAGGAGAAAATCATTGTATCTTCCAGAATCTAGGAAATAAAATCTACTTTAGAGAATGAAGTCTGTAAGACTATAAAGATTGAAAAAAAAGAAGTAGCACATTCTCCACTGAAGCATACGAAATGCCTTTAGTGCACAGAGCATGTGCTGGTTTGAACTAATTGGAGAATCTGAGTGAGAAATTAGACTACTGGCTGAGAGAGGAAAACACAGTTATGTCACTTCACCCAGACCTTTACTGAGAAAGAAAAAAATTTGTTTTTAAGTAGTGTACCCAAAACATTAGATATCAGAAGGTTTCAGACCACTCTGGGCTGCGGCTGCTTCTCTTGCATGGTCTCCTTTGTCTTTGCTTTGGTAGCTAATTCTCAGTAATTCTACTAAATTCTTCCCTACTACTAATCCCCCTGGCCAATCTACCTCTGCTTATCTGCAGCATCAACAGGTGGTGAGATAAGACTGGGGAAAGGGGGAAAGGTGGTAGGGGGTGGTTGGTTACACCTCTTGGGGATTTTGGTTTCTAGGAGGGGTGTGGTGTTTCTGTATTACTTTTTCACTGTATATATCTGTAAATATCTGTTATACACTGTAAATATCTGCTTGTATATTGTGCACTGATGTAAATATAAAGCTTCATTTATCAACTTCCAGTGTTTCTGAGTCCTAGCTGGGGTTTCTATCAAAATGTTGGGGGGGGGCAGGTAACTGCAAAACCACTACAGAGCGGAAATACTAGAAGATAAGGATTTAACTCTGTTTAGAACTTCCACTGGAATGGCACATGAGAAATGCTTAATACTAACATACTTCTGGTTCACAAAAATAGCAATGAAGCAGTGGCAAGGAAAGCTACCAAGCCAAACACAGATAAAACACTGTAGGAGTAGAAAAATCCCCAAGGAACTCTACTTTAGCAAGGAATCTGACCCAAGATGCAAAAATTTAATGAAAGGTGAGAATGTAATGCGCTTCCTTTCCAGCAACCATTACTGTGTAATGCCATAACAGCTGTACAGACCTGTTGGTCACTCAGGCTCCCTTGCAGCAAGGTGTCTACAAAGACATGCCTGTTGAATGATCTGCCTCGGCGCTCCTTGGTAACTTTCCTTAAGGTGGATTCCATCTCCATCAGAGCTTTGGAAGCAAAAAGAAACGTTTACTTTAAAACTTGGTCATCCTGAGTGCTGGGGAAAAGCAAATCCATCTCCCCAAGCAGATTTTCAGACCAGCTGTTCAGAAACAGCTTCTGTTAGATGTTACTATCAATTTGGAAGACAGTATCTCCAATTTACTTGAAAATGGAGGATCCAAATAAGACAGGCTGCCTGCAAAATGCCACCTAACAGGTATAACCAAGATGTACTCAGTGAGCTGAAATCACATTAGGGGAAGTGAAGTAATGGGTAGTGCTGAACCATCAGAGAATCAGCCCCCCATGAAAAACACATGAGCCAGGCAATACTATTTGCATGGCCTGTAGAGTTACAATTACTGAAGTGTTATAGCACCTCCAGTCACCAATGGTGATCTTCCTTCTAAGGGGTTCTACAAGCATGGTGCAAGAGGATGGCTCTGTGCTAAGTCTGCATAAACAGATACAAAGGAGAAGAGAACATGGGAGGGTTTTGGCACAAAGAGTCCATGCCTCTGAAGATATATGGGTGCTTAAATTCCAGTGGCTGTTGTGGAAACTGGGTAAAGTTAGGAATCTTAATGCCACTGATTTAAATGGCCTACTCAAGACTATTCAGGAAACATGGAACAGAAGTTGAATCTGAAACTTCATTTACCGAGGCCCAGTTAAGCTCCCTTATCTTAGAACTACCCTTCCTTCCTTGCTCTTTGCAGAGAAAGGCCAGAAACACTTAAATACCAAGCCTTACTAACATCCTACCACAACTCAAGAACAGATCTGAACAAGTGCCCATGGCAGAAGCCCATTCTAATGGGGCAGTTGTCCTCCGGCTCTGAAACCCACAGAACCAGCAACATAAAGAAGAAACACTGAGTTCTTAGCTCTAGATACAAGCTACTTTTGTTTAACACCTCACCAACTGGTACCGAAAGAGTTTAACTATTAACACAAAAAAGACGGGACAACTGAAAAATAACTTACTATGACAAATAAAAGCACTGCCACAGCAGACCTGGAAATCTTGTTACCTTGTAATAACATGTCAGAAGCTATCACGTGGCAAGTATCCATCAAAACATCACTTCTATGTTTGTGTCTTCTAGCCCATGAGTGACTATCTGGCAGCACATTCACCAAATGGTGCATCCTAAGAATGACCATGCAGCCAAACCAAGCAGCTCCATCTGTCTCCATTTAGCACAGTTGTCTGACTCCAAGAAAGGTCAAAAGTCAATGCTAGAGCACAGAACAACAAGACAGCAAGCAAACATTGATACTTTCAGGATCCTCAGAGCTAGACCTGGAACTAGCCTACAAACATTTTGTGCAGTGGCAGGCTTGTCACTCAACTCCAAAGCAGTGATCTCATATGAGAGTAAAGACACATCTGGTATCCTATGGCACAATGACCAACTCTGCAGAAAAGCCAAATTAGCTGAGCAAATTAAGTGCTTCCATAGGATAATTAACTCAAAGTATTAATCCAATTGAAAGAAATACTATGATTTTAGGAGGAAAATACCATCTTCATAGAGCTTCTTCCTAGTCATGTTTTTGTCAAGGGACCCATCCAAGAAACCTTTCCCAATCTCTGACCAGATCTGAAAGAAGGACAGAGAGAACAACACCATCACTCAGTGCACGCTGAGACTCTTGCAGTCTTCCTTATTCACAAAAATGGAAACATCAAGTAACACTTAGATTTCCTGTGAATATGGAACTGGTCTCCTCTTTAGGTCATCATGTCACATTCTACCTATGATAGCTGAAATTGAGTTGAAATTAAGTAACTGTAATTACAACTGCAGGGGGTAAGGCATGGGAATCTTCAATAGAGAATGTAACTGTTTCTTTCCCATTCTAACACCCACAGATTTGGACAAAACACGGCACCTCCTCAGATTTTTCTTTCTCCACAATGTCACAGAGCCTTCAGACAAACTTTGAAAAAGAGAAGGATCCACCAGCATTCCCAGTAGAGTTCAACTGCCTTAGGTCCCAAACAGTGCTGAATTGCCATTGGACCAAGATTCCAGATCCTCACATAGCCTTTAAGAAACACCTCAGACTAATGACACCAGGATCAGCAGTAGGACCCCTTTGGTAGTTTCAATGTGGGACAACTGAGGCAGAGCCCTCAAGCTCTTACATTTAATGCTAGCAATGTTAAAATATCAGCAGCAGCTTGTGCTAACCTACACGAAAACAAGCCATGTGCTTCTGGCATTGAAAATAAAACACAGGAGATTTCCTGGCTCCTTGTGACACTTACTGCATCATGGTGCCTGCGGAATCGGATGACTTCCTGGTCATCTTCAAAGCTGCTGCCCATAGCTGTCTGTGTGACAGACTTCATTGCAAAGCCCAGCATGTGTTGGCAGAGTGGCACATGTTGTGCCTCAGGTAGGGTGAGCCATTTGGCTAGCAATTCTTCTGACAGCTTGAAAAAGGAGGAACCATTAGGTGGCAGTTTTATCAGCAACCCATTTACCAAATATACTCTGAAGATATTCCCACCCAGTTCCTAAAGTAGACCACACTTCCAGATACAAAATAAAGCTACCCAAGATTTCCTTCCACTGTTAATAACATTTTAGCCTCAAACATTCTGTCTCTTCCCAAGGATTTCCCTCAATATGCTCCCCCTTTGTCCTCCTCTCATTTCCTCTTGTCACAAAACAAACCTGTAATACTAGTAGCTCCAGACTGAGAAAACAAACCATACTCTGGCTGCTGAACTGAGTCAACAGAACAGTTCCTCACCTGTTTGTGGTCCTGACAGCTGATTCCCTGCTCTTTCCTCCAGTCCTGGGAAATAAATCTACAATTCAGATGTTCCAGTATCTTTAACTGCATCTGGTATATGGCATAAAAAGTCACCAAGCTCAGCCCTTCCCCCTAACCCACTGCAGCTAAGAGAAACCAAATATTCACACCAAGCTTGAATGGGCAGAAGCTGTTTGCTGTCTTAAGTGCTTATAGTTCCAGCATTGATTTGAAGGCAGCTCCTTAATCCCAGTGATTATTCTCACCAACTTTCCCCTATGAGCCACAAGGATTTCTCTGCTATATACAGGCAATTACTCACCTTCTGGATGAGAGCAATGTTACTTTGCAAGGACATAGTCACACCATTTTCATACAGCTTTCTCCTTATGTGGCTGTCTCCTGCATCTCCATTCAAGCTGGACTTGTACCTCAAGAGGGACTTCAGCATTGTCTCAAAGGGATCCACTGAAAGCCAATAAAGGAAACGCCATTTGAAAGTCAGGCAATCACCATACAAGGAAGATGAAAGCTGCAACCTCTTCAGTAGGGTGCTGCTACTTCTCGACAGCGAGCGAGGCATAGCTCCTTCCCCTAGGAGCAGTCTCTTTGACGTATCAAGCTTCTCTTACTCAGAGTGGACTGGGACCTCTTCTCTGTGGCAGGGTACCATCCTCTGATTAGCTCCCCTCACAGAGGTTGTCTGCTGGCTCTACCAAGTAACTCTCTAGTAGTAACACTTTGGAAGCTTATTCCCAGCTTGCCAATTCCCAGCTGGCTGTGCCAGTGACTTGCTGTCAACAGCAATAGCAGTGTGCTATTTCCCCTTCTCCTCTAACCTGATCTACACCCCCTCCAGGACGTTCCTCCTTGACATCTGGTGCACCCCACCAGCCCTAACTATGGCTGTACACTCCAGAAACATTAGCTCTCATGACAGACTTAAGTAAAGGTTGCTCTCTGCACTCCTTACCTTGCCTCACAGCCCCAGCAAGCCTGATTTGACACCCCACTGCTCCCTGCATGCACCAAGTTCCTGACTGATGAGCTCTTTCAGACTAACACCTTCCTCTCTCAGGTGCCTCAAGCACAGAAATTCTTACAGAAAACAGTAACCCTCTAAGCTACAGAATACTTCCTACTTCTAACCACCTTACCTTCCACTTTCCTTCTACACAGACACTAGAAGCAGTATAGAAACAAGAAAAAAAACACATATCCTCTATCTTCCATATCCGTGGCTCACTCTGGTTAGACAAAAACCTATGAATTCCACTACCAGGCACCTCTGCTTAATACATTTATACTGGGTGCCTACAAACCTGTGCAATAAAGCATGGCATATGCTTTGCCTTTCTGTAAACTTTGCCATGGGCCTTGCAGAACTAACAGAATCATTAAGGTACTCTTTGGAAGCAATAATTGGGGGGTTTCAAGAGGGGCATTTTCACTGTTATGTGACTCCAGCTGATGCTGCCAATTCCCACTCCAAAGTACTTTGTCATGGAATAGCTGCTGCTATTCATGCCAAGATTCCTTGCTGACCAGCCCTGGCAGAGCTAGGCATAGTACTAGGGCAGCCATGACACTTGGTTGATGGTAAAGTCTACACAGCAAAGCCGGGAAGCAAAGACACTGGCAGAGGTCAATGGATACTTAGCACCAACATCAGCAGAAACTGCAAAGTTTTCCTGGTGCACATGAAAGAAAACCACTGGATCTGCCACGGTCTTCATTTCTTCCCTGTCCTTAGCACAGACTGGCAGTCCTCGGCCAGTGATACACTCACTATGAACTCAGGACTGCAGAGCTCAAGTTGTCCTTTGTTGAGGGCTGGCCCTGCCTCATAGCCTTTGGGAAACAGATACTTCACAGCTACAGGAGGCTAGTGACTTCACAAGGCACAAACTGCACCTTGGATACAGAGCTCTGTCCTGACAACACTTCCATCAACTTCATCCTTGTCCTGAAAACATCTCTAGGGCTACATTTTCAGTCCCCTTAGTGAAGCACATAAAAATTTTGACTGCTCTTCCCACTTACAAAGTAATCTTCTTCCTCATCCCAAGAACTTCAGAGTGTTTTCCTAGACACCAGTGCTTTCCTGTGTTGACAAAGGATCCCAGCATAATACCATCCAGGCAAGCTGCTAACATAAACAGGAGTTTCTCACCTCCCCAACCCAGAATCCAGCCTCACAATACAATCCAGCCTTGCTCTCTCTTTTCTTTCTCATATCCCATTACCTCCATATTAATTAATTGATGACCCAAGTGATAGAAACACAGTTTTATTATTTTCCTTGTCTAGAAGTGCAATTATCAAAGAAGCATGGCATGCATGTCCTATTTATTCCAATCCTTAAAAAAAAATGGATAACCCTTGGCACAAAGGACACCAGACTATTATGTAGCTGTCTGAGTAATTCTGTTTCCTAGCGAAATCTAGGCACCACATTTGTTTTTCTCCAGTATTTGAGTACTCCCAAATTTAGTACATTTTTGAGAACTTGCCTGCTTAGAGGTCTGTCACTGCTTCTGTAAGATCTGAACAAGTGACTGCTCAATTTGCCCCAAATACCTCTGAGTGCATTCAGGTCTTTGAGGGTGTGTTTCCACCTTCTGGAGCGTCATTGCTATCCACTGTGTCTTGCTGATCTTGCATTAACTCCTACTTCTTTCTCAGATTGTCTCCAATTTTATTTTCAGCCTGTCATGCAACCATACAAGAAGCTTACCCAACATGACCCCACTGTGAAATGGTGCTGAGATATCTGCCTATGTCTAAAGACAGCTTACAGGATCAGGTGAGAGGTATGCAACCAGAACCTCATTCAATCTTATAAGATGAGAACTGCAAAAAGAGATTAAACCCAAACATCACCTGAATCAACTTACCATCTGTGATCACCTTAGAAAGAAAAACACCCACCTAAGAGGCTGACACTTTAGATTAAAATACCCTTCAAGGACTAAATGGTCAGCTACCAGCACTGCTGACCATTTCCAAGATTATTACAGATTTTTCATCACAAAATTCTACACAATAAACAAAAGCTAACCTAACTTCTTAAACCTATCTTAAAACCCTCCACACTGAACCACACAAGGGAGCTACCACAAACTAGCACACCTGTTTTCAGACTTAATTTAACAAAGTTCCCCCTCTTAAATTGTATTTCAAGTTGCTTTTAAAATGTGTGCTAAGTGGTTACAGGATATTCACCTTGCTGTTTCAAGTGAGTAACAAGCATGATGCTTTCCATAAACATTTGCCTGCAGGGAGATGGTAAAAGACAAGAATACTAATTTTTCAATGGCTACTGGAGAGCAGCAGCTCTTGGTCACTCAAATCCAACGATTTGTGTCAGCTGCAAACTAAGTCTCTTCTTTGCTCTACTTGAAACTCCATCTTCATTTGACACAGGATGCCCAGCAAAGCTAGAAAGAACAAATGGCCTCAAAGCAAAAGACACTTACACAATCGGTTGGGGTTAACATGTTGTTTGAGGAGATCAATGGAGCCAAGGCTGACAACAAGACGCCTTCCAAACCAGAAAGAGACCAGTGGGCCATATTTCTCATGAAGATTCACCAGGAACTCATGTAAACTGCTGCTGGCAATGATATCTGTCAGGTTGCCATCCCTGAGGGACACAAAGAAGGTATCTAATCACGAACGGCATTCTCTGCCAGTACTGAACTTGATCTACACGGAGATGGAAACCACTCACTTTTCATCAGCTGGAGCCAGCCCGGGGATACTCGATGCTTGCCTCGATGCCTAGAAGGTGAAAGGAAATGCATCAAAATCTTCGAACTGAAGATTTTACGCAAGCCTCACAAACTCCCAACACAAAAGACAGATTATCCACACCAACACTACTGAAAATCAATAAACAAAAGCTGGACAAGCCATATTTTTCAGGCCTCAAGCCTGCTAAGGCTTATGAAGCCTACCAACTTTGTGTGCCTGGTCCCACTGTCTAAACCAGGATGACTCATCTGGTTAGATGAGAGATCCTTGTGTAAAGATTTAAGAGTGGGGTTTGTAACGTGGATCTTATACTCAGATTTTGCCCTAGAGATCTGCACACATGCAAAACCGCAAGATGAGCAGGGGAAGCCTTCCTGAGAGAGATTCGCCGGAGCCTGCGGGCCGGAGCCTGCGGGCCGGAGCCCGCGGGCCGGGTTGAGCCGCCGCCGGCGGGGCTGTCCTGCACAAGGAGGAC
>VWZI01004351.1:427307-447092 GCA_013396835.1 Psilopogon haemacephalus
AGTACGCCTGCAGCGCCAGCCACGTCCCGGCTAGACCTGAGCTTCCAGACGCCGCCACGGGCCCGAAACCCCACCCAAACTCAGAGGCCGCCCGGGGCTCGTTGACGGCTCCACTGGGGCTACTGGCACCAGGCCGGGCCTGCGCCGCCCCCCGCTGCCGGCTGCATTACCGGGTAGAGGTAGAGTACGGCGCCCACCAAGATGAGGAGGAAAGTGACGGCAAAGATAGCGAAGTCCAGCATGTCCGGGCCGAGACAGCAGGAGCGGCGCGGCCCCACCCTGCAGCCCGCCGGCGGGGCAGGAAGGGGCGGGCCGGGGCGGGCAGGACCGAGCGCCCCGTTCTTGGGCCCGGCGGTAGGAAGTATGGGGAGCCGACGGCGCCTGCTGCTGGTCTCCAACTCCACCCTGCACGGAGGGGGGTACCTGGGCCACTGCCAGCAGCACATCCAGAGCTTCCTCGGGGAGTAAGTGGTGCGCAGGTGCTGCGGAGCGTAGCCTGAGCCGCCCACCTCTCCATGGCGCTGAGGGATCTCCCCTCTCTTCTCCCAGGAAGGTAACGCGGGTGCTTTTCGTTCCCTACGCCCTGCACGACCGCGATGCCTACGCCCGCACTGCGAGGGAGAAGTTTGAGAGCTTGGGTAAGTCCGGCCCACTTTGGGCGTCCAGTCCATTCGGCAGTTCCTGCGGAAATCCCGCTTTTGCCCTGGGGCAGCTGTGCTTCAGGGGCTGTCCGTGACGGGTTGCGCTCAGGCTGCCACTGGGTCGGGGCTGGGGACTCCCTTGGGCGAGCAACTCCGCAGCAGGCCCTTTTGTTGGGGTCCGAACTGGGTAGTGGTGCAGGCAGTGGTGGGAAGGGGTTTGGCTGTCCGTGCTTTAGGCAGGATCAGCAGTGGCAGCGAGAGCAGCACCGAGAGCTGTTGAACTTCTGCCTGGCCGAGGTACTTTACAGGCCGCCGGAAGAAATCTTGCTGCAACACTTCCGACCACTTCAGGGAGGAAGTTTTTATTCCTGAATGTTAAGTTGCATCCTTTAGCCTCCTTATACAGGGGAACATCTCTTCCTGTGCATCTTAAACCTCTGCTTAAGCCGTGCAGCTGCTGTTATTAAATGAAGACCGTTAATGTAATGCACTTCAACCAGCCAGGTATTTTCGTGATGAGCAGCACCTGAACTTTGCTTCGAGCAGAGGTCTTTCCAGAGCAGCCTACAGCAGCACCTCCACCTGTCACTGTACAGGATAACTTAGGATGTGTTACTGTAGTAATACTAACTGCTCACTTCCCTGAGCAGTACCCTTTGCTCCTTATCTTGCAGATTGCTGCTGTATCAGTTGTCCATGTTCTCCAGGCTCTCTTGGCACTTTCTGCACTTGGTGAATCCCAGCAAAACAAATCTGTCAAAGACAGACATGTTAACCATTAAAAAAAAATAATTCTGATATTTATACTAGTAATGCTAGACCAGTGATGGCACATCCTGTTCAGACTTGTAGCCAAGCTGAAGACTGACAGCTTTTTGCCATAATTTGTTTTCTTTATGGCCAGTAATGCTGAGCTGGACTTTGTGCCCGCAACTGGTGAGTGAAAGGCTCTGCTGTTAGATACTGAGCATGTATATCCTTCAAGCCGATATTTGCTTTAGTACAACGGGATGCATAAGCCCTGCAGTAATGTAGAAGGTATACTCTGGTTTGTGGTGTAGTGTTTTCTGAAGTTTCCCAGGTTGTCTGGTGAGACACTTCTTTTGGAGAAGGTTCAGGTGTTAGAGCAGAGGGGATGGAACATACCATATTCTTCCTCAAAACGGAAATGGCAAAGGTAAATAATTTTTCATTTAAGGTTATGGACTGGACAGCATTCACGAATCTTGTGATCCAGTGGAAGCTGTAAGGAAGTCTGAAGCAATATTTATTGGTAAGTTTTAGCTCTTGCTTCCTATTGAGGGTTTATATAGTGCCTGGAGTTAGTCCTGCGTAGAGGTGGCACTATAGAGACAGCAGGTTAAAATACAGGGCTAGAAATTATTGAAAACTAACCAAAACTGTACTTTTAATTGAGTACAATGAGACTCTAAATGTAGTGGTGGGGCAGGGAGTTGGAGAGATTTATTAATGGAACTTCATCTCCAGTAAGTTTAATTTTATTAATTTCAACAGTACTTCAATGTTAAAAGCTTTATCATCACTTTATCAAGTTTAGAAGTTTCAGGGCTACTCTGTTAACACTGAGTGCAGTCTTAGTACCACAGTTCTGGGTACTGGAAGCGTCTGCTCTCAAACAGCCACCATGATTTGGGGTATGAGCCTATGGCCTACCCAATGACCACTCTGCTGAGGCATTTTACTGCTGCTCAAAGCAGGATTCTGTGTTTTTTTCAAAGTAGCAATCGTTGAGCCTGCCAAGTTTGTAAAGGCTTCAATTAAATCTGGTGGTGAAGGCATGTTAAATAAGTTGGACTCTCTTTCTGCAGGAGGTGGGAACACATTCCGACTCCTGAAAGCTCTTTATGATAACCATCTGATACAGGAGATAAGAAAAAGAGTTCTTGAGGTAAAAACTACAGGATTTGGACCAAGTCTGAATCACAGGGTCTCATGTATAAACATTTGTTCAGACAAACCCTAGTTGATTCTATACCTTTGATTTTAATATACTTCAGATGCTGAATCATCTCATAAAATCTGGTGAACTGAAATCTATGGTCAAATAAGGCTACCATTACTTATTGAAACCTGAAAAGACTAAGGTCAGACATCTGTCTTTCTAGGGCAGTTTCTTAGATGTAGGACTGCAAGATCTAGGGATGTACAATGCTGCAGAGTACCTTAGAAGTAAGGCTCTCAACTTAAAATACCAATCGAGCAACGAAGAACTGTTTTTCCACTTTGTACCTTGTTACTAGATACTAGATGTGGGCAAGTTGCAGGTTATCTACTAACAAACTGACAATAAAATTAGATTCATACATGCCTTTGAGACTGTTGACAGTGAAAACAGTGTGATTATTGTGAGTCCCTGCTTGACCTGGAGTTGAGCATTGGGTGCTATTGAGCTCTTCCAGTCAGCAGCCCCATTCTAGTAGGTGAATCTTGTAAGCATAGCAAAAGTAGACCATTCATGGAGGAGAACAGAAGCAAAGTGCTCTACCGCTGCTGAACTGTCAAACGAATCCAAGCAGATTTATTCAAGCATAATATGTTTGGAAGGGCAAGCCACCAACGAAAAAGGTTACCTCAGCTACCTAATATATAGACATTCAGTGCCTGTTCTGGGCAGAAAAGTCAGGAAATGCTCAAGTCTCAATGAAGTCTAGATAACTGTTAGGTTATATTAATATCACTTTGCTCAAGAGAGCTTACATTTACAAATTGTTCAGCATTGTCCATATACTTGCATGTTTGCATGGAATCCTTCCACATACTATATAGCACTATGCATAGGGTAGTAATACCTAAACTAGTGTTAAGCCAGCTGGCCATGGTACAGGTAAACTAATGCTGTAGCACTATACTCAGCATCAAATAGTCTCCTCTCTGTAGAAGCCAGTTAAAAGCTAGTCCAGATATTTTCTGTAATTGCAAGTAGACAAGTCTCCTTGTAACAGTGAGGTCTGGTAGTATATGCACTGATGATCTATGGTCTCTCTTGTGATGTCGCCACAGAGTTGTGAGTACAAGATATGCAACAGTTAGTTCTCTGATGGCCATGATATAAATAATTGCCCCCATCAAAACATGAATTACTCTATTTTTCCACCTAAAAAGTAAGCCATGAGATGAGCTAGAAGGACTAAGTCTGATCTGATTATTGAGCCTTTGAGATAGATAGAAGCTGTTACAAAATGCAGTTCCTAGTTACGATGCTGTGTACTGATAATAGCTTTTCTCTTTCAGGATGGAATTCCTTACATGGGGTCCAGTGCAGGAACTAACGTTGCAACCATCAGCATCCATACTACCAATGACATGCCAATTGTTTACCCACCTTCCTTGCAGGCCCTAGGTTTAGTTCCTTTTAATATTAACCCCCACTACCTGGACCCAGATGTTAAAAGCACTCACATGGGTGTAAGTAAATCATGCCAGAGCCAACACAGTAACCAGAATGCAGAGTTGGAATAAGTGTCGATTTGGGAGGCCTTACAAACAATAGAACGCTCCCTAGAACAATTGCAAATGCCAATGAGGAAGGAACATTTTGCTCCCTTTTAAAACTTTTTTTTTCTTTTGAATGGGAAGAGGAGTTGGCAACAGTATTACTGAGGTGGAATAAAGTGTTTTTCACAAACAGAAATTTTGCAGTCTGAAATACCATTGCTTCATACCTGGCATGGAATTGAGGAGGAGAAGAAAACAGATAAACTTGAAGTGGTAAGATGCAGAGCACTGTGTTTCTCAGAAGTCCAGCCATAGTCTGTTTTGACTGCTGCTTAAGACCTAACAACTTATAGCAAGAGGCTCAAATATCTAAAGGTCTGAAGGAGCCATCAGAAAAGGGAGATCTTGTGTGCAGTCTTGTGTACGAAAAGACCTAGGCAATAGTGCCCAGAGAGTACACCTTGTAATGTCCACTACTGAGCAAGCACATGTACTGCTGTAGCTGGAAGAAAAACACTAATCATCCTGTACAAAGACTGGCATCTCCACTATATGGAGGAGCTGATTCTTGAATAGTCTGTAAGGAAATAATTTCTTGTAACAGTTCCTGTAGTGCATCTTTTACCAGCCCAAATACTTTCCTCATGATCAAAATGTCTTCATGAATTAAGAAGTATTGAGAACTAGGACACAAAAGATGGGAAGATCAGGGTGTGCTCCTAGAATTCAAATGAAATTGTAGGTACTTATTTCACCAGGTTGTCCCTAGCAGGTGGTCTTTTTCATGTGAATAACTTCTGCAATTTCTCTGAGAGGAGGCCAGAAGCTCTGTGCTGCACCAAGCCCTTGCTGTGTTTGTTTCCTTACCATCAAATCCTTCTGGTTTGCTTTAACTACTGTTGGTCAGTTCAGCAGCAAACCCTCAGGAAACATAGCAGAGGTGTTCATGGAAGAAAATTCTTCAGTATAATACCTACTTGAGGAGAAACAAGCAGATACTTTATCAGTGGTAATTCATGGTTCACCACCCTCTTGGACGTAGGTGAGATATAATCATAGAATGGTTTACGTTTAGGTTGATCATCTAGTTCCAACCCCTTCTTGGGCATTCGCTTCCACCACTTTCCTCGGTGCTCTCATTCTGAGGGTGAGCACATAGAGTATTAAAAAAAAAAAAAAAACTGGATAAATTGAGCAGAAGCAAGTTTTAAGGCTTTTCACTTCTTTTTAATCAACGTGCAGCAACTACTGCTACTGATGGCAGGTAAAATATATATTAGAGTCAATCCTGCTTTACTTAATGCTATGAAATAGCTCAGTGTCATGCCACTTGGATAGCTCCATGTCCTACCTTGTTGCCTGGGAAGCTAAATCTACACTTGTTATTGCAGGAGACAAGAGAGGAAAGAATTCACCAGTATCATGAAGAACCAAACACTCCTCCAGTTCTGGTGAGTAGCAGTTCCCAGTCATGAAGCTTATGGCTGCAGTGTGGTAGATGTTTTAAATACATTTTTGCTTTCAGTGCAGGTTCCCAGCCTGCCAAGCCTCACAGAACTGCGCCATGGAAGGCTAGTTATGTTCTTGCCAACAGCTTCAACCTTGGATTTTGCTCACTTGCAGAAAATGGGTTAGAATAAATGAAATGCATTCCACGTATTAGCTGCTTAGAGTCCTGTTGCCCAAACCTGTAAACTTAATCATTGTCTGCCATAGGTGTGGGGGGTTGTCTGCATGCAGATGGCAAGATGCCTCCTTTCAATCTTTTTGCCTATTTTTTCCATATTCTTAACTTTACATTTTGCTTTCATCAGTGTAGGTTTCTAGATTTGCTTGTTCAGTAATATATTCTTAATTACAGTATGTCTGTCTGGGGAAGTGGGACCTCTGGGTTTCCTGTACCTGTGCTTAAGCTTGGAGTATAAAGTTTCTGGTCTGACAAACCCAGGTGGCTGTTGCTAGGCCCAAACAGGATCCAAAAATGGTGATAGCACAAGTAAGTGTAGAAAACAACACACTTTTCTCCTTTAGAAGTGAAAAATAAGAAAACCACCTAAAACAAGATAACTTACCTAATTTTGTCTTGACTTCTTTGTCAGAAATCAGTAAACGAATAAATCTTCTCTGCAGTCATGGCAAGCTGCATCAAGATGGGTCTGCTTGTGACAAGCCTTCCACTTTTTCAGATAGCTTGAAAATAATGTTACATGTTTCCACCCACATTAGGGCCTGCGGGAAGGTGCAATGCTGTTAGTGGAAGGAGACAAAGCCACTTTGCAAGGAGTGACAGGAGCACGTCTGTTTTTGAGGTAAATGCTTCATTTAAATTGGTATGTTTCTTCAGATAGAAATCTCTCTTCCTTTCTATTAGACTCCTGGCAGATACTGCCTGTCTCCCATATCAGAAGTTATTTAATCCCCTACTCCATTTCTCATTGGGGAAAGTAAATACTGCTTTATACTCCAAAGGAGCAGGCAGTACAACAGCATTACAAAGGGAGTGTAGTTAACTTAGCCAGTAAGTGCTATGGTATTACATCTATTGATAATTAATGTTTTCAAATTAGAGTTACTGTTCATAGAAAAGGCCCCCGTAGTGGGCTCTGTTACTGAAGACCCAGAGTGTGCCAGTTTGGCCCTAGTGTGTTGAACTCTAGAACAAGGTAATGCTCTCATTTTTGGGCATATAAACATTACTTAGAAATCTACAATATGCATCCTGTGATGCAGGCAAGGAAGTTAAAATTGCTTGGTAAGAGTAAGGATGCCTTGTTCGGCCCCTAGTGACAGATGGAAGCACAGTAGTCCTACCTAGCTCCTCTTAAAGCTCACAGCATGGTTTGTCTTATTTACAGGGGTAAGAAACCAACTGAACATGAGCCTGGAACAGATTTCAGTTTCCTCCTGATTGACAGTAATCTCCAGCATCTGTAGCCTTGCATATCCTGCAGCAAAAGTCACTGTACTGGAAGACAATAAGGAGAATGGAAGAAGATACTTTGGTCCCAGGGTGTGTGGAGAACCCTAGCTTTATAAATAAAGATACATATGCATTCGTGTTTCCCATCCTAACTTACATCTCAGACATCACTTCTTCCCAGTGAAAAAAAGACAATTTTTATTGGAATACTTGAGTAATCATAGCTGTTCTTAGTCTGAAAGGGACTGTACATTGATGTACACACCTTGATTCCTTCCCCACCACACGAAAGTTACTTGCAACACAAGACACTGAATCAGCTGTTTCTGCTGCCTAGCTTTACCTGCTAAATGAAAGAATAGTTGATTTAGTGTACTCCCACACTAACGAGTTTCTTTTTTTTGTGCTATTAATAAAGGTAGAAGTTAAGCATTCAATTACTTTTATTTGCTTCAGACTCCTGGGAAGTATATACAATGCTAATCATGTACAAAAGTGTGCATGTTAAAAAGTGTCAGGTTACAAATTTGCAAATCCTAGAAAAGTGCAAAATTTTAAAACATCTTCCACTATGCTGTACAGAAAATCCATCATTAGCCAATATACACACTCTTAAAACATACTGATCAAAACAAAGTAAGACATACAGTATACTCTTAAAGCACCCAGAAGGCAAAAAGATATTGCACAGAAGACTGACAGCAAGTTGGTTACAGTGCCTGAAGGTCCATTTTGGAAAGTAAGTACTTTCAACACTCCTCAGAACTAACACTTAACTCTTAAAGGCATTTTTTTTTCATTTAGAAGTCCATTTGTAATCACATAATTGCACAATCTCTAAGAATTATCAGAAGATACAGCTAAGGGTTGCTGTAAGGGCTTTGCTTCCACTCCTTCATTAGCTTTAATACAGAATTCATCGAGCAAATTGAGTAGCATCATAGCTTCCATCCAACCACTGACCAAAGGGAGGTAAGTTTTACAAGGAGCATTTCTCTAATTGTAGCTTTAGCTGCTCCTGCATAGTGAAGGGTTGATAAAAACATGTATCACAAGTTGTTTGGTGGTTTGGTTGTCTTTTTTTTTTTTGTGGCTTTAAGCAACAGCTCAAAGCTATGTATGACTAATGCAGTACTGGCAGGTGCAGCACTAAGTTCATTTTAAAATGTTATCAAGGTAAAAAACGCAACTCTGTCAAGAGGGAAACAGTAGATAGGAAGTTAAATAAACAAGTGGCCTTCTAAGCTCAGTTAGATCTATGATACATGACTGGATGTTTTCTTATTTCAATCTCAAAATAGCAGCTTTAAACCACAACCTGTACTGACCATCATGCTTTTGGGACAGAAGACACATGAAGTTGTGTCTGCACTGAGTATAATCATGTAGCTAAGCTCTGGAAATACTTGCCATATTTCCCCAAGATCTGTAGATAGAACACACAACTGGAGGAACTGTCCTGAAGAAAAGACATGATGGTAAGCAGTAACTAAAGTAGATACCAGTTTTCTATGGATGCATGGCAAAAAGGTGAACTAAACACTACAAGTAATTCCTTACATATGAAGTGTTCAAGACTGCAGAAAGGTAAACAACATTTGCATGTGGGCAGATCATGCTACGCATGCTAGGCATTTCTGCATTCAGTCATCTGATGACAGTAATCGTGAAGAAGACCACAACGGTATTTTTTAATCCATTTTATTATTTTTTTTAATTCCTTTAAAGTATGTGCTAACAAGGGCAGTTAGTGATAATGAGAATTTGACTCTGGGATGGAAGGACATCTTCCAAATACTTTAGTTGGTTCTAACATGGTATGTAATGAAACCACTGCACAAAAACTGCTACTCTCCCAAAAAGGAGACTATCAACAAGTGTCATATCTGCAACTGAAACTAAAATGAAGCCACAGATTTTAAACCAAATATCCTGGAAAGCACTGAAGCACATGCTTGAATCTCCACTTAAATGTAACCCTAAAGTAGTGCTTTAACAGTATATATTACACCAGCCCTTAGGTTAACATTAGGATACGCACTTATGTGTGACTTTAAAAAAAAATTCTTTGAATAGGAAAAAAAAAAGTATTTACAGCATCTAACCTCAGCATCTAACCTAGGCAGCAAGGTGCCTTTTAACAAGGGAAGAGGAGTGCCTTCAGGTGACAATACAGACTGTCTATATAGGTTCTCAATGTAGGAGCAGGATACTGTCAGCTCCTCCCCTCCCTGTATCTAAAGCTCCTTACTATACCATTAATTCATACACAGATACACGTTTTCAACTAAATACACACATAAAGTAAATACATACATAAAGTGAAGCGTTTGCTTGCTGAACCTGTATTTTCTAAGGATTTTGCAGAGAAAAATAGGAGGGAGACATGGTCTAGGGAAGTGAGGTATACAGCTCCCAGTAAGGCAAGAGTTAATCACCTAATTATTGCATGTAACAAATAGAATTAAATTATCATTCCTGCAGGATTATCTACCTTTAAGCAAGCTGATGTAGGACTGTTACCAGTCTCATACAGAATTTTACAGTGCAGAATGTTTGTTCTTTGTGCTTCATTTAAAGGACCCAGAAATACAACTTTAAACAAGATCCATAGCAGCCAGTTGACTAAAGCTTGTAAAGACTTTGCTAAACCAGTTTTGTGAGTTTTATGATAATATTNTGAGGGATGATTTGGTTTTGGGTAGGTTTGGGGTTTTTTTTTGTTTGGAGGTTTCTTTGGTTGGTGCCTGGTTTTGGTTTCTTTGAGGTTGGGGGGGGGGGGTTGTTTGTTTTTTTTTGGTTGGGGGTTTTGTTTTGTTAAAATTTTGTTTTCTTTTTAAATCAAACAAGTTTCCTCAAACTGAATTTCCACAATATGTTTTAGCCATCAGGAGAAATGCAGTTAATTTAAGATTTGGATTATTTTTTTTGTGCTGGTGTTGGTACAACACATGGACGATAGAAGACATGGTTTCTAGATATCCTATAAGTAAATATGAGATAAGTATCTTGATACAGAACAATTCACATAGGTCAGATGCTAACTTGGACAGCAAACGTCTAACCATGCTCATATAGTAAAAAATCTGCACAAACTAGATGAGATTCTTCACTGTAGATTAAAAGACAACTGACAATACTATCAAGAATTAAAAGTACACTGATAAGGAGAAATTTTAGAAACATTTTACTTGAAAGAAGGAGATAGGTCTTCTAAATATCATCCTTTGGTATGCAAGATCAAAACTGTTTTGGAGAAATGACTCAGTACTAACTACTTGATCTCATTTATGTACAGGTATGAACAGAGACTCAGTTTTCAGTTTGTTTTAGACATGTATATTTACACTCCCACTAACTTTATTCAGCTTCAAATACATCTTAAACCTTGATAAGTATTGTTAGAGTAGTTCCAAAATTTCCTGACAGAATGCAGTGTCATGAGAACATCTTGACAAATGTAGTGTTATGAAACAACTGTTGCTTAAGACTTGTTTATTCTGAATTCATAATCAGAATTCTCTTATCTCACAGTTGTATTTTTCATACTTAAATATTATTTCAAAAGCTAAGGAGAATCTTATTTCACCAGCACCATGGTGGGGGGGTAGGGGAGTGTGACCCTAAGCTTTAGTGACTAACAGAATTATCAGTCAGTTTACTCATTTACTGTGCACTGATGCAATCTAAGCTGCTGATCAGAGAAATTTTCTAGTTTTAAAGAGATTCATACAAATAAATTAAAAGCAAAGGAACAACATACCAGCTAATGCTCACACTTAAAACCTGTATGATTTATTTAAAGCTGGGTTTAGATAAAGGCAAAGTGCAAATCTTCAAACCTACAGGAGTCTTTCCAGAGAGCCTCTAGAAAGAACACTAAGTATGTGATGGTGTATACTTCCCATCCTCAAGGACCACATAAAAGATCAAAAGGCAGAAGATGCTGCCACTCTGTGTAGAGCATGAAGCAGCTGACAGCTCACCTGTTCCCCTCCTCATTCTGCTGCTGCTTTGTGCTGAGCACAAACTAGCCCTAAGTTTGAAAGCTTAAGAACTGTTCACATCTAAACCTGTCACAGGCTATTTGTGAAGCCTGCCTAATGTTTGTGATGTTGAAGCTTTTCGCCATTAAACTCTTTAAGCTTCAATTATTGCAACTCCATTATATTTTACTTAAACTGACACAGTGTATTCAGTATTATTAAACTTCTAAAAACATTAGTTTAACTGTTGTATAACTGTACCTAAGGATGTTTTCAAACCCTTGTACAAACTCTGCAGTGCAACTGACAGAAAGTAAACTGCTCTCAACAAACACTACAAAAGACCTAACTTCTCAGTTTTCCCACATGATTCTGCTAGCTCAAAGCATCATAATTTCCTGCTCTTCTCCTACAAGTAAATACTTCACGTCATATATGCATTTAAACAGAACATATATGCATGCTTATAGAAAATATCAACTCAATGCCCTAAATTAGTTCCTTTTTCAACTTCCCATAATACAGATAAGTCTCACATTCTGAGCTGAAGTTCTTCTAAAGCACTCTTGAACAGGCTACCCTGAAATCCCTTCATGAAATCATAATGGACAAACATGCCTCACATGCTCATATACACACTTAATACTTCCAGGTTATCCTTAGTATTTTTACTGGATACCTAATTGATTAAAAATAGTATTTTTCACTTTTCTATAGCTTAATGAAAAATATAAGATGTGGGTTTTTTGCATTCACAGAGTCTGAAAAAAAAACCCACCATTCTGAGTTTGGAAATGTAATGCTCTCTTGGCAAGTGACTCCGGGAAAATTATTTCCTCCTAATTTTCCAGATGATCCAGTCTGTCACAGTGATGAGTTACAATATTGCAACTATACATAGACCCACTTGTTGGCTAGTCTGATTCAATATTTAATTTACAAAAGTTAAGAAAAAGCAACACGACCTTCTCTACAAAGCAGACTAATCAGCCATTAACAGAGATTTCTTTTTTCCAGTAAAAAATGAGAAGGAGAAAACAGTTTTAATGAGACTAACAGAACTTGTAAAGATTATCCTTTTGTGAGGTAAGCAGATATTACCATTTCTACAAAGCTAATAAATATTGTGCTAAAAGTTCATGAAATGACATTACACATGATGGAGTTCCTCACGTAGTTCAACAGGTCCCCAGCCCAGGGAATATGTGATAACATTTATAGGAGATACAACACACATTCATTTCCATAAATAAATAAAAATAACAATGTGATATGTGATGGAAGAGGGAAAAAGGGGGTAGCCAAAAGGGAACACACTAGTTAACAATCACTTACAGCTCTGCCTTTTATCTATATTTCCCCTAGCCCATGGTGTTTCTCCTTTGAGCATACATACATACATACATGTATATACATATATACACACACAAACATACACACATATATACACATACACACACACTTTCACATACCACTCCAAATACTTGTACTTCTCCTTCAACTTCAGACTTTTCTAACAGTATAGGGTTTATCATTTAAATTATTAACATCATAAAAATGTTAAGAGTTGTAAGTAAACACACACTCTTCTAGCATCACATATTGCTAAACCCCAAATATTCAGTAATGGCTTCCCCAAAATAGAGCATACAATCCCTAATTATTTTGTTGGATATAGCTCATGTAAGGATCTAATATTTTCTTTTCCCAGCTCTTACACGTATCTTGAAAATGGATCCATTATCTGTTTCCATGATTGCTTTTACAGAAAAAAAAAAAAAAAAAAAAACAAACATATGGTCAACAACAAATGGTTTGTTGCCACCAAGACAAGAAACAACCAGGTGCTATTTAACTGAATTGTGATGCAATGTTGTTTAAATGGATTTGCAGTAGGAATTTACCTTTTGTTTGTAGGAGTTGCCTTACTAATGAAGCAATTTGATCAATAGAGATATTGATTATTCCTCTGCATTTCTTCAAAATACTAAATATATTATGGGGTCTCTCGGTGTATGTTTTTAGTCTATTTAACAATATAAATAATTTTCAGCAGCAAGTATTTCCAGCCTCCTTCAAGCTCCTTCAACTCCTTTGAAGTTAATTCATGACTGTACTTAAAACAATTTCTATAATCAAGTAGTGCAACACAGATGTTCCTTGCAGAACACCCTAAAACTGGAACTACACAGAACAAGATAGCAACAGTCATTCACAGGATCAAACAGCAATAAATTGCTCATTGGGCTAAAAAACACATTGAAAAGGTCATAACTCTCAGATATCCCAATTTTGAGTATGACCACTGCAATTGCCAGAATTTTAATGTACTGTTGGAGAAGTTACAGTTTCATCAAAGCAAACCCAAATATCTTCTTTGTAATCAAGGAGCATCTGACTCTATTTGGCTTTAAATCAAATGCCACTCATCTTGAATTAAATTACCAAGCTTGGGTTTGGAGATTTCAGTTTTGTGAGGTTTTGGTTAGCTTTTTTGCTTGGTTTGTTTGTTTCTGTTGTTTTTTTTTCTGAAACAGTTTTGCCAGCTATTTAGAGGGACTGAGCAGTGACCAAGTCAACACAGTTAAGGAAAAATATGCAAGCAAGCTAACTTGCATGGATACTTATGCTTATTACTATACCTCTAACATAAGTTCATCTTCAAGACTTAAGAACCAAGCCCCTGAATGCTGAGATATACATTTAAAACAACCAAAAAATTAAACATATTTCTGGAATCCATGAAAGAAGGTAGAAGCAGCAATCACTTGGAATCTTGAGTGTTATATTCAGTCTCTCCTGATGAAATCTGGCTGAGCCGTTTGCTTGATCCCCACAACTTTCGGGAAAGCTGACCTGAGCGCATCTGTTTAAAAGTAATTCAGAGAAACAAAAGGAGGGGGAAGGGATAAAGGTGGATAAATTAAAAACTAATTCAGACACTGATTCTGGTGAAATGCAGACACCACAATGAACTGCATAAACAAAAATTACACCAACAAAAATTATTTGAAAACAAACCAGAAATTACACTTAGAGATGATTCTTGGGACTAACAAAAAACAACAGACAAAACACTAATCACAATCTTCTCTGATTTCAAATAGTTAAAAGGGATATTGTCAAGTAATGCATAACTTGACACTTAACCTACTGGAAATGGATTAGAAACAGCATTTAGAGTGCTATTTTGATAGGAAGGAAAAAAAAGAAGTGAATGTCAAGCAAACCAAACCAAAACTAGAGGGACATTTTATTTTAGAGCCTTAGAAAGAAATTGCTAGAAGTGAAAAGGAAAAGAAAATCAAAATGCAAGACAGTAATGGCAGAATGAAGGAAAGAGAGAAAGGTTATCTCCTGGTGCCAAATCTATACAGTTTCCCAAAGATCCTGTGTGAAATGTTCAGAGTAGAATTTAAACCAGAAATAACTCATACTGAATATTCTGTAAGTAAACACAGTTAACAGGCAACCAGAAGCCACAAGAAATCCAGCATCTGATAGATCTGCCACCTGACAACAACTTATAAGAAACTGTTTTAGTGCACTCTTTAAATACAAGGCTTATGATTGGCCAGTAGTGATCAGTCTGACAGATGATTAGGTTATGAAATGCCTTGCTATTTAATAAACAAGATGCCTGCCCAGCAGTTAGTAGTAAAATTAAGCCTGCTTAAGAACTGTACCATTACAGCTGCAGCATCCTAAGAAAGGCACAGTACTGACAGGGATGAATATTAACAAGTGATAATACCCCAGACTTCTTCACCATCTCAAACATGTAACTAATTGTTAAAAATACCACAACATTTATTATATTTTACTTTGTTTTGGATATTATCAATGCAAAAACACCAAAGGCCAATCATAATACCAAGCAGCAATTCACTTTATGCACAATGAAGGAGGACAGTTTCTCCGTTTATCCTAAGTATCAGTATCACCACCAGAAATGCAACACTGTCTTCTCTTTAAGGATAAAATTCTAGTAATTAATATATTAATTCCAAGCTACAAATCAATCAACAAATAAATACTCACATACACACGCTTTTCAAATATATTGATTGATGCCATCATAGAAAACTAGAATATCTGAGACATAGTCTTGTGACTTTTAAAAATTAAAAAATAACTAAATATCTATTTAGAGAGATATTAAGCTTGAAGATTATTTGAATTGTAAACAAGAAATCCTGGAAAAGAGTAACTGGAAAACCTCTATATTCGTAATAGGAATCCAGTCTTTGAAACAAAACTGTCTCTCCATCGTTATAAAAATAGATGTGATTAAGAACTAGGGGGAAAAAAAAAACCAACAACCAACCAAAAAGCCTTTGGTCTAATGATACACTAATTTCAGCCTACAAAAGATCTTACAGAACAAGAAGCTTAGAAATGACAGGGACTTAAAAAAACTGCTGGTACAAATATATATTTAACCACATAGTAAGCAGCTTTTTGTCAATTCTACAGTAGGAAAAAGCTGTCCAACTAGAAGCCAGTGGAAACCTCCCATCTCCATCAGCTACCATCGTGTGAAATCCATTTCAAATATTAAACTATGCATCTCCTAGCCATTTTTTAAAAACTAGCAAAGCTGTTCTATTTTCACAATTAAAATATAAAAATAAATTAAGACACACTTTTCTGGTATGTACTAAAGGTCATGCAAAAGTGATAATCACATTCTCAAATAAATGCACTGCAACACAACAGATCAGGTTATAAAGAGAAGTAAGTTAACTCAAGTACTCTGAAAATCATGAAAAGAAGTACTGAAAGTAAAATATATGTTTTGATCAAGGAAAATTTGGCATAACTATTTGACAGATGGATGCTCTGTATTTGATATTGCAGCATATGCAGTACCAACAAGTGTCTGTTCACCATATGAAGCACAGAGCATATTGGGAATCTACACAAATGATTCTTAGCGCGTTGCAATCAGAGACTCTTAACAGAAAGAAATATTTTCCCCCCCAATGTCAGTCAGTGCATATTAAAATGTATCAGTCAGAAACCATAAAAAGAAGAGAAAAGTGAAGTAGTTTGATCTCTTTTGTTTCAAATTTTCTTCAGGAAAATTATTTCATCAAGAAGTGGCTGACAATACTACCATGTTCTGAAAAGGTTAGCTACTATGGCTTCACTTAGAAAGTGATAAAGTCTGGAAGTTAGTCCAGCTGCGCTTCCCATCTGTGATCCCTACACACCTTTGATTCTTAATGAGAAAGTTCAGTAGAGCAGTCTCAGAAGTTACTTTTTTCCCACTGAAAACTGAAATTTGCTTTTAAATTTACCCTGCCATAGAGGAGATCTCTTGCTCAACTGGAGAGCAGAAATAAGTGAACTTCCCACTGCTCGGTAGAAAAAGTTCTTGACGGTGGGTTTTACCTCTGCTGGCTTGCCAACACCAATGATAATCAACTTGCCGTCCTCCAAACCAACAAGGATGTGGCTGTACTCTTTGGTGACAGAAACGCAGTGAATTGGCAGTCGCATGGCTAAGGGGGAGATGCTCAGACTCAGGCTGAAATGAACAAAAAACACACAGAAATCATCTTATGTATTTATTTGCATAGACTGTATTATAAACCATTTTCTCAGGGATCCAGTTTGAAATTTCAGTTATTGAAGAAAAAAGGAATGGATGGGTAAATCAGTAAATTGAGATTTTTTTTTTAAATAAAGAATAGTAATATGAGTCCCACAACTGCCTAAATGGTACCAATCACTCCCATCTGAGGGGCAGTGGAGCTCTACAGAGCGCAGCAGTTAAGCGGAGCTTAAAATTCAGTGAGCTACATGAGGTTTGATTCTGCAAGCTCCTGAGCTCCCAGTAACTAATCAAACATGAGGACAATCACAGCTTGCAAATGTCAGACACAGCTTTTCCTAAATTGAGATATATGTCTGAGATTAATGGAGTCTTGTACAATTCCTCATTTTTCCTTGCTCCCTATCTTAGTTCCCCCCTAAAAGTTTTTTTTCAGGAACGCAGAGCAAAGCAATGTTTACCATTTACAGCACCAAGCAAAGTCTATGCTACACAGCCAAATAAGCTTCTAAATTGCATCTCAGTAATAAGCTACAAATGGTGGTACATTACCTGTAGAGATCCCGTATGGAAAGAAATCCCTGTAAGCTTCCCATCACAATATACTCGCCGGTCACACACATATCTGACACCTCCTCCTTCAGAGTCTCAGAACCCAGGTATTTTCCATTGACAGAAAAGAGATGTAATGCATTCTTATCCTGAACAGATCAAAAATAAATCTGTCACAGAGGAATGATGAGATTAAGAGCGATTATTTCTATCTTTTGCTCTCTTAACAGGAACTAACTTGGGCAGTCACCCCCAGATAATACTGCTGACAGCAGCTGCCCTGTTAAATGAAACAAGAGCCCATATGCAGTATGTATGTACATCAGGTCCCCTGCGTATGTAATGTCTTACCTATTCAGTTCCAAATTTTCTAGAAAAATCCATGGATTTCAAGGATAGGTCCCTATTTTATAAGGGTTTTTCTTAACAAAGGAAAAAGGAAGTGACTGTTCCTATTTGCACAGATAGGTCTAGAGGCTTTTTTTTCTGGACAAGAAAATGAATTCCTGACAGATTAAAGTGAACAGGACTATCTTAAATTTTTCCAGCCTGACAATACCTTGGCCTCAATATTTTCTCTCCTCATCTTCCCAATGGAGCTAGCATGCTCAAATAAGTTCACCTTCCAAGAAATTTCCCATGCTCATAGAAATCATAACAGCTTTCTCATTACTAAAGCAACTACACAGCTAAGGAAAAGACAGAACAAGCAATACTGTGAACCTGACACCTCTCTCTGATTGAAACTAAAGAAAAATCTGTGGTTACTGGGTATCTTGCAGCCAGAACTTAATGCTGTCCTTACAAGTCTCTGTTTCTGTGCACAGTAGAACTTGTTTCCCCTGTTTCCATCTCAAAGCAGCTCTGCCTGGAAGACTCGTGAGTGCATGCTTGGACATCTTCCTCACAGTCATTTGGAGATTTTGATGTAACTTACAGAGACACTATGTCTGTGTTCAGTTTTGGGCTCCCCAGTTTAAGAGGGACAGAGGAGAAGGTCCAGTGGAGTGCTATGAGGATGAGTAGGGGGACTGGAACACATGCTTTATGAGGAGAGGCTGAGGGACCTAAGACTTTTTAGTCTGGAGAAGAGAAGACTGAGAGGTGATTTAATAAATGTTTATAAATATCTGAGGGCTGGGTCTCAGGTTGGGGGGGACAGGCTCTTCTCACTTGCTCCCTGTGATAGGACAAGGAGCAATGGATGTAAGCTGCAGCACAGGAGGTTCCACCTCAACACAAGGGGTAACTTCTTTACTGTAAGGGTCACAGAGCACTGGAACAGGCTCCCCAGAGAGATTGTGGAGTCTCCTTCTCTGGAGACTTTCAAGGCCTGTCTGGATACATTCCTCTGTGACCTGAGCTAGATGGTATGGTCCTGCTCTGGCAGGGGTGTTGGACTAGGTAACCTTTTTGGGTCCCTTCCAACCCCTAACATCCCGTGACCCTATAATCCTCTAACTGTTTTAAGAAATTTTACTCAAATTGGCTAACAAAATAAAAATAAGGAAACAGACACAGCATGCTCAAAAAGCCTCATTACTTTAGGAAATAAGGATAAATTTGGGTACATTTATGATTAAAGTATTCAGCAAAAGAAACAGAGGTATTCTCTGAATTTAAGTACCTTAAGAGTAGTCTTTCCTTCTATGCTGGTGTGGACAACTATATGGCCTTCCCAAGACACGGCCAGGTTAGGAACATTCAGCAAGAGGGAACTCTCACAAGGTGGTCGCAGCGTCCTCACGTATTGACCTTTCCGAATAGTGCAGACAATAACAGTCCCATCCTGCAGCAGACAGATTTAGTGAAGTTCTTACTCAGCATGTCAGTTACCACAATCTACAGAAAGAGTATTTAAACACAGAGGGAATGTTTTGAAAACACTTAAATCCTTAACTGGACATCAAGACTCCTGAGCATCAGGAAATTTACACAAAGATGTCTTCCCATCAAGGCCATGTATTGCAGGCGTATGAAAAAAGCAAATGCAAACAGGATGTGAGGAGATGGATGTGCAGTAGATCAACCATTTCATAGGTCACACCTATGAGTAGGCATTATGTGCATTACAGAGTCAAGAATTAAGCAGCCTGTTAGTGTAGTATGGCAAGGTAGAGCATGAACAAGCTGCTGTTTCTGTCAGAAGCTTAAGATCTACCTAGAACCTGAGTAAGGCCTTTGACTCTGTCCCACATGACATCCTGGTCACCAAAGTGGAGAAACACAGACTTGATGGATGGACAACTCACTGGATAAGGAATTGGCTGGATGGTTGCACACAGAGAGTGGTGATCAAGGGCACAATGTCCATCTGGAGACCAGTGACAAGTGGCATCCCTCAGGGGTCAGTGCTGGGACCAGTGCTGTTTAACATCTTTGTCAGTGACATGGACAGAGGAATCGAGTGCACCTTCAGCAAGTTTGCAGATGACACCAAGCTGTGTGGCACAGTCGACTTGCTGGAGGGCAGGGATGGCATCCAGAGGGACCTGGGCAGGCTGGAGAGGTGGGCCCAGGCTAACCTCATGAAATTTAACAAGGCCAAGTGTAAGGTCCTGCACCTGGGTCACTGCAATCCCAAGCACAAATACAGGCTGGGTGGTGAGTGGCTGGAGAGCAGCTCTGAGGAAAAGGACCTGGGGGTCTGGGTGGATGAGAAGCTCAACA
>VWZI01004351.1:447525-690314 GCA_013396835.1 Psilopogon haemacephalus
CCTGATCTAGTGGGAGGTCACCCTGCCTATGGCGGGGGGTTGGATCTGGATGATCTTTAAGGTCTCTTCCAACCTAAACCATTCTATGATTCTATTCTCTCTCCAAATAAGTCCACAGAGGTTAAAGCTGTCTGTGCAGAATAACACAACATGGTAGTAAGGCCTATGCTGTGCAGAGCTGTTTGAGAGAACCTGATTTAAGCAGGCAGCAAGAAAAACAGCACATATCTTCTTAATGTGAAAGGCTGAAGAAAAAAATTATATAGTAATTTTTTTTGTATTATCCCTATCAACTTCAAACATACTCCATGGTTTGCACAGAGAAGATGCAAAGAAGGGAGAAGTATGAGGATGCTTACCCGGGATCCTGATACTGCCATGTCCAGTTCAGTGCTGATGCCAACACTTGAAACTTCATCAGTATGCCCATAAAGGATCTGTAGTGGCTTAGGTGCCAGGCCTACAGGCACTCCTCCCTGAGAGTAACAAAAAGTGCAATGACACATTCTCTTGCAGCTGAAGGACAAACAGAAAATAAATTTCTGGTACTTTCATTATAGGCTGTGAGAGATGTATATTTGACACAGGCCAAAACCAAAGGCTGAACTCACCCATTCCAATTTCAACTTACTGCTTTTTCTGTCAACAGTCCTTATTTACTGAAATCACAAGAATAAATGACCATATAGACACTATGTGGATGTGAATACAGTTACTTCCTTCTATCCCTTCACATGTCCAGGTATGCAAAAACCACAGTGAGTAGTCCTAACAGGAGTTGTCTATCCACCCACTTTTTCTTCACCTGTGTATCTGGCATTGTTCAGTTTAATATTACAGTTTACCCTGGAATTAAGCACTATCTTCACAGCCAAGCTCAAAGAAGCTGAGAGCTGTTTTGCTTAAAATCACAGCAACTCTGCTCCATTTTCTAAGGAAAATTAAGGAAATAATCCTTCTCAGTGACTACCAGTAGTATGATAAGCAAACAAAATCTTGCAATAATATTAATTAAAAATAGTAATTTCCCCACATGACTACAGGGTGGCAAAAGAAGTTAGTGCTTTTTTTCCAGTGAGAGTAATGTCAGCACATACAAACATTCTCAAACCAGTTCTAACACAAGAGCTGTGCTTAGGAGAGAAGGCACAATAAACAGGTATGTAGTGAACTCTATTTTCATTTCTGCAACAGAAATTTGACTGCCAACCAAGCCTTGAAAATCTGAAACATGCAGGAATGAAGAACAACTATCAAAACACAGAGCTGGGAAAGAACATGACAATGGAAAATAGACAAATACAATGGAAATTACAGTACACAGTCTGTTGCTGACACTTTCAAAGACTAGAAATTTATGATGTATCCAAAATAATTCATCTACCCATGCAATCAAAAAAATACTTTAAAAATATTAATAAGGAACAACTCTAAATAACAGTATCTCCAGAGGATGACTTATTTAACTCACACTGAAAACACAAATCAAAATTTTCCCACATTTATTCTTACTTGAGACAAAAAAAAAAAATACTGTTGTGAGCACTAAGGTTTCACCTTTTTGACTGTGCACCATTGATACAAAATTCTTCTTTAAAGAATTATAAACACTCTCACCATAAACACAGCATCCTTGAAAACACATGCAGTTATGCACCACTGTACTGGTTTAATATGCTGGGTTTAGTTCAGTGATAAGAACAAGGTGACCTGACCAAACATACTGTCCACGACACAACAGCTCCCTCTTGTAGTTGGTCCTATTTGTGTATCAGAAATTCTACTTGCAATCAGAAATTAACATTTAAAATGCATAATGATAGAAATGGCCTCACATTTTGAGTCTTAAGTACACAAGCACATCACACAATCAGTTTCGTTGTGTGAAAGCACAAGACCAACATTTAAAGAATGCCAGCATGCCAGGTAACAGACTAGCATTGTCTTTGGTAACTCCTAGCATAGTCATCCCTACTTCCCAAAGAGGAAATGCAATGCTAAAATGCAACTACTGGCGTGAACAGCAGTCTAGAAATGTAAAAAATCTTCAAACAATCTCTCTTTTCTTCCATTCTTCCATCTGTACAACAGGGCATAGTATTTGCTTATTCTAAAAATAATCCATGAAATCTTTATGAGTGCCTCTAAAATTATGTATTTCTGCTGTGTGTAACTAATGTATATAGAGAATATTTCAAATACATAAGACAACAGGAGTTACAAAAATACTAAAATGATCCAACTGTAGTGGACTATCCTCCCTGCAAAACTGAAAGAATAGAAACCAATAAATCATCATAGTACAACAGAGAAGCACAACAAAGCATTCAGAAACTGCTTCTCAGAGCATGCCTCAATAACCTACCTGCTGAACTATTTGCCATATCATACAGGTAGTATCTCTGGAGCCTGAAATTAAATTAATTCCGCAATAGTCTATGGCCAAGCAGGTCACAATATCTAGATAAAGGAAAGAAAACAGGAAGTTACCACATAGATACTTAAGACTAATTTCCCCCAAAGTGACAATGTGCATGTAGTATGTCTACCAAATATTCTGATCTTTAGTCAGCATGAAATGTTCCTCTGTGGTAAGGGCTGATGAGACTGTATTAAATAAGAAAGTCATTACACAGCCAGGTGAACCACAATCTGACTTCATTAGCTTTGCTACCTAAAAACAGCAGTCTTGTCTTATTTTGAAACTCCATTAAAACATCACTACAACTACTAAAGAGCCATGCTCAAGTACTTATGTATGATCATGGTTGAAATATTCTGTTCTTATGCTGTCTCTCCTTTATAAGTATTATGCTTGTCTGTTTGAGTGCGCTGGCTGTAATTCATTCTAAAATGACCAAACATGAAGGTACAATACATATAACCTTTCATTCAGCAAAAAGTTACTAACCCATGTGCCTGATGTGCTGTCCAATCAGCTTGCCTTTTGTAAGAGACATCACTCTGATGCTATTGTCCCAGTGTCCTCCACTAAAGAGCAGCTTTGCATCATGGGATACTGCAAACAACTTAGAAGTGATGTTCAGCCCTGGTGCAAAAGGACCACTCACGTTGCGTTGTGTTCTGTAGGCAAATGATAAATAGTTAAGAGTAACCTTCGTTGATACCAATATCATTTGTACTTCCCACAATCATAAAAATTAGTAAGAAATTCCACCTACAGAAGAGACTATACTTAATTTAAAAGAAAAAAAGAAAAAGTGAAATTAATTGCTATCAGCAAGGGAAAGCAAGATTTCACTTTAGATTTTTTCAGTCTTTTATGCAATTTCATTCTGTATGGATAATTCATGTGCCTACTAAGTATTGTAACACTAAAGAAGAAAAGGAACCCAAAGGAACAAAACCACCACATATACCTGCACTATAGTGCAAGGAAGCATGAAGGCAGGCTATCTCAGATTCCAAGATGATTTTTTATGATGAATTGGTTAGGAAAACAAACAAAAAAAACCCCAACAAACCCACACACCTGAAGTAGATCTAAGAATGAAGAACCTTTAAGTGCCATTTATGTAATATTTTATAAGAACAATGCTACAGATTAGAGGGTGTATCACTGAACATCAGAAGATACATTCTTAGGTGAAAACTCAGACAATGCAAACAGTACAATCCACTGCTTTTTGAACAATTGCTGCATTTTATTATGTTAGATGCATTCATCTATATCTCTTCTTGTCATTCGCTTACTTCGGATTTGTCACTGTTGTATCTCTGATGAATGTAAAGTAGTTGGAAATATTTTTGTCATAAGGTAGCCACCCATGAGTTCCAATAATGGAGTTCAGACTTGCTGTTACCTAAAGAAGTTTGATAGAAAAAAAAAAACATAAATTAAAAGTGTATTTCCGGATTGCCTGTAATGACAATGGAAGTGCAGAAAATCCATCATATGCTTCTTGAGAATTTACCACAAGAGAGAAAAGCATGCAGACCTTCCTCCCCACAACTGTTCTGTTGATGAGTCTTGTCCATGAGTCCACATGTCACATGTATTACCAAGTTAGGAGAGTATATGTTCTAAACAGGTCAGAGAAGTTCAAGGGGATAAGGAGAAAGAAAGAGAGAAATCCCAAACAACAAAAAATTAATCCAATCAACCCCCTCAAAAAATTCATTTAGTTTAAGCTGATTCTCTTCTTTGAAATAGCAATCATTACTAGTCCATGTACTAACATAGGAAGTTAAAAAAAACCCCAAACACATCATACTACAGTTCTGTTTCTGAGAAAGTAAGAAAGGAATCAAAATATCGAAGGTTATTTTCATTAGCTATTTAGAAAAAACACAATGAGAATTTCAGACGTATTCAAGTAATATAAGCACGTACAACATGAAGCTAAGATAGTGAGTCTGACCTACAAAATAGGAATGCTGTAAAATCATGTTCTTTCCTGAAAAAGATTTGTATTGGTGCACAAGGCCCAGTATGCAGACCTTATACACCAATGTAAATACAAAAATACTTTCCTCTATTCATCACTTGGCCACGTGCCACAGTACTGGCACCTTCATTTGTCAGTGTGAAAGTTAATTTCAGGAAGAGTGCAGGCCTGTGGAATGCATACACAACACATACAGTACAGTCTAATATATGGATTAGAAAGTAATTATAAAAGTAATGATGCCATTAATAACTTAGTTCTGTCATTTTAAAGCTGGACTGCATTGCATTAGGAAATCAACTGATGCCATGGAAGTGGATTAAGTGGGCAACTTGCAATACACCTCACCACAACTTACGCTCATGTCTCATCAGCTCTGAAATTCCATTTAACAAATTCAGCATGACTTCTCCACAGAAGACAACTACTCAATTTAGAGATGACATTGCTCATGGGTTAAAGAGATACATTTGAATAAGAACACTTAAGAACTGTTTCTATACAAGCTGTATGAAAAAAAATACACCTATTTGACTATCTGCCACCAAAGAATAGTATTGACACATGCAACTCACCAAGATCTCTGGACTTCCCTGAGAAATAAAGGAACGTGACTGATTTCTGGGGACAACTGCTTTGACAATGGGCACACCATCGCTGATTCCCTAAGAGAAAGGACATGGTTTTGGTCCCATTATATTCAAGAGCAAAAGGACAATCTAGAACCTCTAAAGAGTAGGATCCAAAGCCTCTGGAATCAATGTCAGATATGTACAGTACTCTAAGGCACAAGCATACATGTATTCAGTTGATGCAGGTATGCTCTGTCACAAACACCAGAAATTAAACCTTGGATTTTTCCTGAATCTGTGAGTTTAGCTGCTAAGTTCAGTGAGTCTTCAGATACCATCAGTGATATTTTTAGCTTTCTTAGTTTGGTGGCTAACTGATACTCAAACAAGACCCATGTGCAAGCAGCCAGCCAATACAAAGGTAACTTTATACACACCGCATTTTAAGTAATTTTCTTTAAATAGGAAGCAAGTTTATTTTCATCTAGGTTATGACCTTTTTGTTTCATCAGAAGTTTCACATAGATTTTAAACACTTTCAAGTAACATATCTATTTACCTCTATGAAGAATGACTTCAGTTCAGTGAGGTGTTGGAAGAGATTCAGAGTAGAGGTATCACTTTTAGTCAGTCTCTGCAATACTTCATCTGCTGACAGCCTTTGTGGATGGGGCTCCTAGGAAACAGTATTTGAAAGAATATCAAAATGAGACAATTTTATCCACCTATTCAAGTCATGTAAGACATTCAGAATCTTACTGGCAAATCCATGGAAAAACACTCTTAAGCACCTAATTTCCCATTTTAAAGCAAATTAATTTATTTTGACCTTTGCAAATGGTAAAGGCTTAACATTCCTAAAATTAGAAATCATTATATTTTCATTTTTTCAGAAGTTCTTTGTAACTCAAGTTAGATTTAACTTCAAAGGTCTGATTGAGAGGGAAGAAAGAGAATTACCTTTAACAGCTGGCAGGGAGTTTGCCCAAAATTGTTTATCATTCCTTCTAAAGCTTTCCTTTCTTTCTCATCTGTTAAAGCATCCAAATCCACAGCCCCTGGATCACAACCAGAACGATGCAGAGTAGTTAAAAAACTACATAGTCCAACAAATTATTGTGAACTGACGTGGTCAATAAATGTTGAAAAACTTGACATTCTTGCAGCACTATTACTCTTTACTCCAGAAAAGTCTCAAAACAACATCTCCACAGAAAATGCAATCTGAAAACTCCATTCTGCACTTGGAACTTAAAGAGTAAGAAGTGCAAGAATTTGAAAGCTTTTGTCTCATGAAATGGATTTGGTATACTTCACATATGCAATAAAGGATAAAAAAAAAAGCCAACCAAAATTCACCTTTGGAATTAATAGACAAATATTTGTCTTCAGTATTTGTTGGTTTTAAGCACCTTTCTTTGACTCCTAGACCACAAGAAACCTCTTTCCATAAATACTTTTAAGCAAGCCAATGAAGAAGCATCAAATACTGTGGTTATTTGATTATAAATTACAAATTATACTGCCATATGTCATCTGTAATTCTGTAGCCTTAGTACGTGCATCTGTATGGGATGGTCACAAATCCAATGTTTTCTGTCTAATACTGAAAGCCCACAAGTCTGATGACAATGACAAGAGAGCACACTGCTTTTTACCTTCATAAGTACAATAATAGAAAACATTGAGTGCCTCCACTGCAGCTGGTCCCCTCTGCTTGTAGCCAAAAATCAAATCTATCCATTCATGAAGATGAGCAGAAACATACTCAGATTCCTAGAAGAGAAAAATATTCTTTTAAGAATAAGAAAAGTACTGCTCCCTTCTTGACGTACTTATTACTTTATGTGAAAGATACTTAATTCCTGAACTAAGAGTATCCACAATATAGGTATATAGCAATGGACAGGACAGAAGCACAGTAACATCCATGTGTTAAAGGTAGCAACTGTCAAGTAATATGAAAGCTTAATACAATGACATAGCACATCTGACTACTGAAATTCAACTGTGCAAGGGAAGGTAAGCTGCTACTTGCCTAGTACCACACAGGATAACTTGTAGAAATCAAGGGAAGCTTTATCACCTCAACCCATCTTATTTTGCATTTTATTTCCTAAAACAACAAACTTCCAGAAGATTAGTATCTTCAGGCTCTTCTCTTTCCTCCCTTTTGTCATTCTACTGACACACACAGTGCTTTTAACTGGAAGTTCTAATGGAACTTGTAACATCAAATGTAACCACAACTGTAGTTCAAACGTAGTCCCAGTATTTTACACAATTAAATATGTATGTATATTTTCTTTATTGCTACTTCATAACTATACACATCATCTTACCAGAGCCTTCCTGTGTTTATAAATGAAGTCTTCTGGAGATTGGGCCCACTTAGGGAGAACAACATCATTTACCACCTCCTTGGACATCTGAAGCTGACCTAAATTAAAACCTAATGAATAATTTGGAGAATTTTAAGAGTTACTAAAAAATATTTCAAATATCATGATTTCTAAATAAAGATGTAAATGAGTTTCCTTCTCAGTGACAAGAAAGGATATTGAAATAAATCTTAATGTAAACCTCCAATAACCCTTCTATTGACACGGGAGGCCAAGTTCTGCTATTAATGTTTAAAATGTTAAATGATACAGTATAAGAATTGTTGAATGCATCTAAATGACTGCAAGGCTGAAGTCCCAAGTTCAAAAGCAGCATGAATCTATTATCCATCTCTCTGTATACATACCTGCATTTACTTTTTTCTGGGATTAAGAGTCCAAAACTTTTCTTTGAGGTTATTTGTAAGAATGAAGTTACTTACAGTTTTAAATTATTACAGAATCAAGGCTTTCTAGAAGTCTTAAATCCCACCAGCTTGCATTAGAACAAACCTGAACACTTAGATAACTTTTCAAAGTGACTTGGCCATTTCCAGTTTTTGTAACTTAGATCTCTCACAGATTGTAGCTAGAAGACTAAACTAGCAGCAGCAAAAACATGTAACTCCACTTTTCAATTATGTAATAGGAAGAGAAACAACTTCTTGTGCAATGAATGCCTAGGAGTCTCATTTCAGAATGCAGCATGCTTTCTTTTCAATCAGCTTTATATGTGGGTGAAACTGCTGCTATCTTCTTGGTTTTCCTTCTGATGGGTACTGAAAGCTAACATGGCTCTAAAATCAGGAGTCTTAACACTGCACTGCAAGGCAATGGTAGGAAGCAGAAAATAAGCTAGGTGCCTATGACAAATAAAGGCCTTCCCTCTTTGAATATGTCCAAACTCTATCACTCAATGAACCCAGTAAAAAATATAGTAATTAATTGGTATTAACGTTTGCTATTTAATCAGCACTAACTATTGCTCTCTGATATTTTATGTTAAGTAAACAACACTATTTTTGCTATCCCTAAGCCTGCAGCCTGAGTTTTAAACACATTTAAAATTCTATACATTTAGCTGTCCTCACACAACTGGTGTGCTCATTAAACAGTTTGGAGTCATCATGATGATTAAAAGTAGTCTCTACAAGCATACTGCAGTGATAAAATAAGTATTCCACAACATTCACAAATGGATGTAACAGTTCTTTTCTGATGAGTATAGGAACAGTTTTCTATATTCTCAGCAGTCAGTTTACCATTTTGATTCTCCAGGAACTCCGGAAAGTAGAAGAACTCTGGGATAAGTTCCTTGACATCATTGGGATTGTCCATGAGAGCCTGCCAGGTGGCAGGAATCGAGTGGAACTGCCTGTCAGCACAGTCAAATCTGTGGATAAGAAAATTCAGGTTAGACTTTGATCATGTCCTCAGGAGAAGAACCTATTTGCTCACTACATACCTGCCACTTTGAAGCTGGATGTGAAGTGTTGTGAAAGGTTCCACACGAATGAGGTAATGCATGACACCAGCAGCATTTGAGTAATGTGTCCCATAGTGAAATTTGTCAATGATCCCGAGGGGATCCTCAAAATTTTCATATCTAGAAAAACCCAAACCTTTATAAATACAACTGAGCACTAGCGCTGATTTACATGTGAATTACAGTTCTTGTAGACAAGGACTCAAAACAAACAATCACAGCAAGCCATAAGAAAAAAAAATACATAAAGTCCCAATAAACACATGGAGTTTCATTCTGACAAAGTACCCAAACGAAAGACTGCTGAAAAACAGGAAAGACAGAAATGTACAATGAATGAAGTTTTTGCATGCCTGTTGCGCTCTTCCCTAGGTATTTGTTACCAGTTTTCAGAAGTGAGATAAAGGTCAAGACAGATCTGCTTTAGCATGACTTTTTACAGCAGACAAAAAAAATCTCAAACCACTAAGCTGAGTATCTATTATTGAAGGGACTTACAAGTTTCCTGCAAGACTTTAAATAAATAAATAAATGTTTTTTTGTTTGGGTTTTTTTAATTAAGTGTGCACCTGACTGTGTCAAGATGGAGAAGAGAGATGTTATTTAACACCCGTGCTCATTTCCTTTTCTTCTAGCACAGACACTCTGCAGTACCATGCCACTCAGTGTCACAAGACCAGCAAGAGAAATTATAGTCAAATATACTTCTAGAGAACAAGCTTCATTACAGTCAGGGACAGAACCTAATAATTTTTAAAAAACTGTCCATGTTCCAAGTTTCCAGAAAACAAGCTGGTTTTGGAAGATGCAATCTCATATTATTGCACACGCACTCTCCAAGTTAGCGAAACCATGAAGGATCGCTACAGCAATACATTTGTGTACACGCTTCTCACTCCTACCTAAAGAAGAGTTGCTAGAAATTGCTGATGTATATTTTATTTCAAAAGATAATAATCTGTGTTTTGTAAAAAGAGCAGGAAACAGATTTAGGATCAATTCTACCTCTCAGCACAGGAAGCTCAAGTCACTGGTATGATTTCACCTTCCTTATCTGGAAGGAGACATGAAAGTTAGTATGTCTCTTCAAGCTGCCAAGCCATTAAATTGTTTCTATAGCCTTTCAGTTTTTTAATCTCTACATCTGAGAAACAAATTAAAACTTACAACAGTAAGTTTGTCCTTCCAGTGGCATATAAGGTAACTCACAGCAAGAACAACAAATCAACAACCTTTGAAAATCCATCTATGATGTTATAAAATTAGCTTAGAAAACTTTCACTGTTGCAACTTTATTTTTAGAATGTGTTATTAGCCTGGAGCCTCAGAAATTACAGAGAAATATAACTCAGTGTTCAAATACATACTTCTCTTTCACAGCCTTTGCATTCTTTTCATTGACAACTCCTATGGGTTTGGAGAGATCCCTAAAGACTGCAGGATTATTCAGGTCCAGTTCTTCTGAAGTATAATCCTGCAAAATCCAGGGAAACTACACAAAAAGGATTAAAAAAAGTCCAAGATCAAAATTGAACTAAAAAGCCATCTTACAGAAAATAATTCATGCATTTGACAATTTTTTTTTTTTTTTTTTAATTACCACAGGATACTGAGCAAGGTCATTGTAAGTTCGTCCTGCCATTGTGTTCAGCTGAATAAGGTAGTCAAAGTTGGATATTTCTCTATTCACCCATTTCTGAAGATAAAAAGAAAAAAATATCATGGAAGTCACTAAGTCAAAGACAAAAACCAGTGTCAGTATTTATCTGTCAAAGAATAGCATTGGAAAGTGAAGGGCAAAGGACTGAGAATGATATTGAAGGCCAAATATAATTTCTGCTAATGAGTACTTGTCTCTTGATTTGGTGACTGCGCTACCTATATTTCACTAAAATAACATCCCTGATTGATGCCAGTACTGTGTTAAATACAGGCAACTATCAGCCTGGGAATTAAAAAGGAGAAGAAAATTTGAAATTAAAGAACCAAAAAGAAGGCAGACAAAGAGGTACTGTGGAAAAGAGGACCACAACGTCAAAATCCACCAGAGTTCTAAGATCAAAACTTTTTTATAAATTGTTCTCCCTTTGGTAGTTTGGTGCAGAAACTCAAATAACACTGTCCTTGGACCTTTGCTCTAGTATTGTATTTTAAACCAAAGAACACAGAGCTGTGCTCAGAAAGTCTACCCATAGTGTGATGGACATATTTCAGTACAGGTGGTATTTTTTCCCTGTAAATATATGACATGACAGTTTTTATCATAAGGGAAAAAAATAAAATGCAAAAGTATCTTAAAAGTAATTTGTCAAGCTTCCTGCCTCAAAGAAAACAGTAGTTGTGGCTTAAAGAGATGAAAGACAAAACAACATTTATTACCTTCCATAATGTATCAATGTTTAGTTATACAAACATTTGGACATTATAATTTTATAGCAACATTACTAATTCTCTTAAGACCATATTTACTGCTTAATCTTCATATAGCATTTATTGAAAATTATTTGCACATGTAGTAATAGAGTATTAGCATTCAACATCATAGACTAAAAACAAAAGCAATCTTGCTACATGTTTTCCATTCTTGTTGGGTGATTTAAGCTGAAATCTCATACCTGCATCAAACCTGAAGCTTTAAACAATTCCTGTGGAGATCTGGTCCCAGAAATATATGGAGAACGCAGTGACAGTAGTCGACTATAAACTTTATTTCGTGCCTGTTAGAAAACAGCATTAATAAAACAATTGTTTGGAGACTGAAGCTGACAAGTAAACAACCTCTGCTACTTAAAATGTGAAATAAATTGAACAGTTACACTTTTAAACCTCTCTAGCTTTTGCTGCATAAATCATGTGGATCTGACATCCTTCAGTTACAGAATACAAAGGCAATGTTAACAAATTCTGCTAGGATTATTTTGTGTACATGGATCCTACACAGAAAATCATCATTACCAAAGAAGATTTCTGGGAAATACTGCTGCTGTTCAAATAAAGTTAACACAATGTCTTCCCAAAAAAAACTATTGCAAAGATTCATTTACTTAAAAAGTGCCAAACAAACCACTAAAACAAATCACACAACATTTTATAGAAGCTATTCATAAACTAACCTACTACTACATAACTCACCCTAGGTTCTGATATTTATCTTAGTCCCACATACAAAGGATCAGTGACATTATGCAGAGAGGGAAGAGGGAAAAGTTCACTAATCCTAAACCATCAAATATAGAAATAGCAATGATTTCCAATCTTGTGACAAAATAGAAAGCCTCCTTTGGATTTGTAATTAATTTGCTCAGTATATTTAAAACTATGTGTGGGCTTCAAGCTATTTAGATTAGTAGTGATGTAATTTTAGTTGAATTATTGTTCTGTATTAGAGAGTGAGACAAGAAAAAGAAGAATCTTGTTTTATCCATCTTTTCAAAATTAATCACTTTCTAGATGCCAGACTGAGGTTTCCACAGACTGCAAACCAGTTTCCCATAATGGCTATATCAAGCAAATCTGTTACAGTACTATCGAAGACATCAGAATCAAGTCAGACACAATCAGTGAACTCGATACCTGTGCTAAGTATGTAAATCAAGGAAATATGGGAAATCCATACCTCCTTATTGAAGTTGAGAAAGTAATTGGTTTGATCTGTAAGGAAGATCTCCAAAGCTGACCTCCTCAGGTTGTACCGACGTAAATGTATCTCTCGAATTTGGGAAAGGTGCCATTTGAAATCAAAACCTACCCCTAGAAAGACCACTTTGATTATTGACTTAAACTATATCAAAAACTTCTCCTAGACATAGTGTTATTTCCAATTATTACAGAGTTATTCCTAGAAAAAGTAAATGCTATACATAGTTTCATTAACCTTTTTGCTAGGAAAATATTATAAACTTCTGCTGAAATAGCAGGAAATATCTGACATAGTGTAGATTTTGGTTTTGCTTTCTAATCAAAGACACACTGCAAATTTATTCTATGATCAAATATATAAACCAAAGCCATTTTCTTTCTTAAACAGGCTAAGATAGAAGCTTTTATGTTTAGAATTTCCAAAAGTCACTTCTGGATATACTGGTTTTGACAATTTTACCATTATTTGTAAAACATTTCACTGTTCTCCTGCTTAACTGTATCTATTCTACTAAAGTTCACTGAACTAGTATAGATGATTATTGATTATATACAACTACTTTTTACTCATTACTTACTACTGTTTGGTAATCAGTGTATACATGAATTTTTTTTCAGGGAGAACAGGGAGGTGCCATTTAAGTAGCAAGTTAGAAATAATGTCTTTTTTCAGCTCAGAAGTTTTTTAAGATTACTAAATTAGTTAACGTACACTAAGAATAGTGAATCAATGCAACAGCTCAGCAAGTATAGTTCCAGATTCTCTATTCTGAAGGGATCAGTCAGCTACTGAGAGCCAAGTACAATAATAAGTACAGATCCATGACTTGCCTCTCCACAATTAGTTTGAATAAACTCAGTCTACTAAAAACAGATCGCTGAACTACACCAAAAAGAAAGAGATACTGATCGTGCTCACCTTCCTCTTTTTCGGTGCTACCATCAAAGAAATAGATGTGCTGAGTGGTGATCTCCAATCTGCCAGTTATCACATCAATTATTGTAATGAGTTCACAATCTTCAGACATTATTAGCTTTTCTTTCTGACTTTGCTCATCTTTCTCATCCCTTCAAAAAACAGTATTAAGCATTACAAGGTTGGGTAGATTACACAATTGCTTAGGTACTTGGTAAGAATGCAGTGAAAAAGAATCAAATTTGAAAGGCTGCACTTCAATAGCATAGACACATATAGATTCACTCACATCACATGTTCAGCTACTTGAGTGAGGCATTTACTATCTCCTCCCTTACCCCATACTCACTTCCCTCCATGTCCCTCTCCCCCTCTCCATGTCACAGAAGTGACATGAAAGAAACACAGCAAACCTTCTCTCTGGAATGCTCTTGAACACAGGGAACTGTCTATCAGATTAATGCTAAGCAAGCAAACATCCATTCTATGCAACTGTCCTGGCATCCATGGACAAGCACTAATTTCAGTCCTTACAGGGCTGACTGCCACTTGAGAATTATAGCCAATATACATCACTGAAAAGCCTCAACCATTCTGTAGCTACAGCTTCAGACGAACTGTAAGCAATGAATCAATAACAGATCCTCACAAACATATGCTCAGCCTTCTTTTCCCTAGAGCTCTTCATGTGTCATTGTTGACAAATATAAATAAAATGGCAAATTTTATGCTACCCAAAGCTATTACAAAGTCCTGGATCGGATTATTAAGGTCAAAGAATGAGGGAAGCTTTGTTTGCTAATCAGCTCCCTAAGTTGTTTCTCTTTCCTTAACCCTAGCACAGGAATAAATTTCAACTATTCTACTTTGCTGTACTTACAAATTTGAACTGGATGCTGTGTCTTCTTCCGGTAGTTCAAGAATATCATCTTCCAAGTCACTTACTTTCACCTGCTTCACTGCTTCCAGAAGTAGTGACTCACTAGAGGGTTGTGTCTGGTACACACCTATCATAAATAAATAACAAACAGACAATTCTGAAACTATTCTGCTACAACACTTTCAGAAAATCTCAACTACTGAGTGTATCTTCTACTACTGAACACAGTTTTAACTAAGAAGCAGCCAGACCTTTTGAAGGCAGGCAGAACATTCAAAATACTTCCCAAATACACTGAAATATATTTCAGACCAGAACATTATAAAGGGAAAAACATGTTACAAAATTTTAAGCTGAATTCTGATGTGGACATTTCCAATAAAACATTTTGCAGTGTTCTGCCTGACATTGTTAAAATATGCAGATGTCATGGAAATACAATGCATTTGGGTTTTGTTTACTTAGGTTTACAAGAGTGCTAATTTGGTTTGGTTTTCTTTGTCTCTTTGAGTCTTGATATCCAATATACCTAGATTAAAGAACACTTTGCATCACTAATTGAGCACTTGGGCACAATTTTGAAACAGAGCATTTCATATGTACACATTTTAATCATGAGCTCTAAAAGTTTTTAAACAAATACTGCCTGATTACTCTGATCTCTTTGTTTCCTTTCCATGAAAAAATAATTAGACGCAGGAAACTTGTATGAGTACTTACTGCAAAATTAAAAAGAAAAACAAAAAAAACCCAACAAAAATCAAATTTCAATGAATGGGGAAATTAATTTTACTCAGTAGGAAGACAATGTCAGAAATCAAAGCATGACCCTTAGGTTGCACATTTTACTATAGAGAAAATACAGAAAAAACAAGATTTCAGTGTCTACCATACATTGATAATTGAGCATAAAGGGTGAAGTCTGTATCTTTCTTCAGCAATTACTGAAGAACCCCAAATAGCAAATATGACTTTACCTAAATTATCTCTCTGGTCACTAGCATCCTGATGAGAGTTGAAGCTGTAATTCTGCACTAGTTTTAGTCTCATACGTGAAAAATTTTCCACATTTGAAAGTTTCCAGTGAATAGGTTGCTGCTTCCTAGAGAAAAAAGAATATTCATAAAAACAGGTAAAAGGAGGTGAAGATCTGTGTGGACAAACTGATTACAGAAGAAGGCACATCAGCCACTGCAGAACACAAAAGCACTAAAATGAATTTTAATTTTATATTTCGTACTGCAGCTCCCATCATCCCAAAGCATTTTGAAAACAGTGTTTATTTTCTACTGAAATACATCCATTTGTTTATGCTTTCAGTTAATAACAATTTAAAAATAAAATAAATATTTAACCAGAAAATCTCAAAAAACTAAGACAGGCAAAATTCTTTAAATTCTTTTCATAACACAGACTTTGAGTTTTTATGTAATGAGTCTATGTTTTCTTTTCCAGTAGACTCACTGACCTTAAGATCTCTCAAAAAGTTTTAGCAGTCACTTTATTGATAACTAATTTTTATTTGTCAAGAAATTTTTTGGAGAAAGAGCATTCAGATAAACATCTCAGCATTACATACCAGACTTTGCATTTTAATGTAATTAAAGGTAGAAAACATTATAAAAGATACATTAAATATTAACTTCGCATCTCAAGAACAGTTATTAGAGTCAATTTGACAAGGTTCTAGCCATGGGAAACTAAGTTATACATGTGACCAAGTTCCTTCTACATATTATATACAGTTTAAGAATTTTTCTCTTACATTTCAGACCAAGGACCACGTTCAGAGAGCAAGTAAAGCTGAGCTGCTCTCCACTGTCTCAGAGTAGCTGCATGTTGACTGTTAAGTTGCTTTAGCATACTGTTGTATCGCAGATTTTCCTGTCGAGCCTTTCTGCTGAATGGTTCCACAAATTGCTCCTGAAAGACCATTGAAAATAAAACTAGCACTGAAGTCTCATTTTAGAAAACACAGTTTTGTGGCATGCAAGACTTCTCATAAATTAACAAGAGGCAAAAAAGGCTAGCAGTAAAAATGTCTGAAAATTTTAGGTAACATTTGAGAGAAATTTCCTGGAAGAAATGGTGCCAAACTTCAATGTAGATATGAAGAAATCATTGTCAGCACTGAATCCATACGAAAGCAATTTTTCATCATTAAAATGTGGTAAGTTTTGGAAATAGTATTGTAGTAGGTAAGATTTTTTAAACTCTTGTATTCTAGAATGTGACTCACACTGTATTGTTCCCTAAACTATTTGAATATAAACTTGAATTTGAATATATACTTGCTACAAGTATTAAAAAGAGGTAGACAAAATTATAGATATGTAATTTTACTCTACTTGCTATAAATACTTAAACTGAGTCTGGAACTTACACAGAAGGGTTAGTTCAGAAACAATTCTTTCCCACATTAAATAGGAATTGTTCACTGTTTCAAATGTTTTCACCATTTTGAAGTAGGGTTGCAAAACAATTTTTATTTTTTTTTAAATCACATCTTCCCATATCATAACCAAGATGATGTTTTAATAATTCAAGACACAAATCAGAGTAAAAGAAGATACAGCTTATAGGTGAACATAATTCTAGGTTGCTACACTATGAGGAAGGCCTATGGCACTGAAATAACGCTGCTTACAAATAAGACCCTTAAATGGAAAGGCCAAATTCATATGCTGTGATTTATATATTCACACTGCCCATAAAATCTTAATCAATCATCCACTCTGCAATCACTTGACTCAGATTTTACCCTGGAATTCAGTTTCACCACCTTGTAGAAGGCAAATCCTGAGTTCCTAGAGAAACTAGCACTCAATCCAAACCTTACCTGAAATTTAAGCTTACTTTCTCCTCTCTCTCGGTCTCGCATGTGCATATTCACCATAAATGCTTCATAACAATCCTTCCAATAAAGTGCCATCTGCTCATTATCATGTCTGAATGAATTCTCTTCATACTGCTTCATATTTGGGATAATCTAGTTCCACCACAACAGAACAAAAAGCAATATGCAATTTCTGAATTAGTTGCTCTGCTTTCATGGTTAAAAAGCGAGCTAAATCAATACCAAAGAATCTACTACTTACGTATTTTCCAATATAAACCTGCCACTCATCAGAACTGCAGTATTCTTGAAAGTCCTCAAAGAAAGATGGGCTGCCATTGGTAGGAGGCAAAGAAGGGAGATGCAGGTTCATGAAAAGCAGTTCGTAAATCTTGGATACCAACGTCCGAACAAGGGGAATCAGAAATGAGTAAGTTTCTGTTTTCTCTTCAATTGATCTACTCAAGATGCCTTCCAGCTTCCCCAAAAGGTAGCATGCTTCAGGCTGACTCTCAATCACTTTGGTCTGAAGGAGAGTGTTTAGTTTGGCTGCTGCCATGGCACAGACCTACACAAACAAAAAAAAAATGAATGCAATTCTCAAAACAGTAATTTGTGATCTATCTTTTCAGCACAGGAGTATGTACATATTCTAGCTGAATCCCAGGTAGCATGAAGGCACACATATGTCAAATATAGGCACTGATCACAGGATCACAGGATGTCAGGGGTTGGAAGGGACCCAAAGACATCACTGAGTCCAACTCCTCCTGCCAGAGCAGGACCATACAATTTAGCTCAGGTCACAGAGGAATGCATCCAGACAGGCCTTGAAAGTCTCTCTGGGGAGCCTGTTCCAATGCTCTGTGACCCTTGCAGTAAAGAAGTTGCCTCTTGTGTTGAGGTGGAACCTCCTGTGCTGCAGCTTACATTCATTGCTCCTTGTCCTATCACAGGGAGCAAGTGAGAAGAGCCTGTCCCCGCCCCCAACCTGAGACCCAGCCCTCAGATATTTATAAATATTTATTAAATCATCTCTCAGTCTTCTCTTCTCCAGACTAAAAAGCCCCACCAGGTCCCTCAGCTTCTCCTCATAAAGCATGTGTTCCAGTCTCCTAGTCATCCCTACAGCCCTCTGTTGGACTCTCTTGAGCAGATCTCTGTCTCCCTTAAACTGAGGAGCCCAAAACTGAAAGCAGTACTCATTTATGTGAGTATATGATCATTTCCTTCATTTTGTGATGACCAAACCTGAATCACCTGCAACCTCCAAAGTCACATAGCTGCATTAACAGAATGCCATATTTAAACTACGAGTCCTGGCTTTACTGAAGGGCACACATTCCAGGTACTGCTCTACTAAGTTTGTTTGAAATGTTGATCTGGCAGCACAGTCCAGGCTCATGTGCAATATATAGTAGGTATTTCTACTCATGCTAATAAATGTGTTCTATGGTAGAAATAAAAAGTCATGACCAGAATCACTATCTTAATGCCACTAGAGCCTACATAGTCCTGTCTTCAAATAGCTTGCTGTCTACATCTTCCTCATTCTCAAGAGCTACACATTGACAGAACTGAACAGTAAGTTTGAAAGCGTTAAGAACAATTAAAACATCTTCTCTGTAAAAGGATGGACTGCAATCAGTCTGTTCACTGGTATGAACAGCTCCTCTATAACCAACAACAGTAACATCAAATATGCATTTAAAACAGTGACTCTTGCAGGAATTTGCAACAAACCTGTAAGTTATCTTGTGCAATGAATCCAAGGAGCACCTGGACTTGCACCTGTGAAAGTCGGATTGCTTCTTGGCCAGCAGAGTACCAAACTGACAGGCTGTCCATGAGGGTCACTAGTTCTTCCAAAAGCTATAGTGAAAACAGAAGATCTGTACGAAGTAATCACATGGCAAATGGCACAATTCACTACCCAGACATGTTTGCTTAAAACTAATATACCTGGATAGATTCTCCAATGAATTATTGAAATGTAAAACCATTCTTCATTAAGCCTCACAAGCACCTGAACTCTTCTAGAGCAGACTCCAAGCTGTCCTACTTCCAATATTGAAGTATTTAAAACGCTCCTCAGGCTCAGTGAAGGATAATTCATGGGAGTACTGTTATTTTTCAATTCAGAGCTGGTATTATGCACAGCTCTTATTGCTCCAAAGTTAAGATCTCATTTATAATTAGCTAGTTTGCAGCAGAAACCAAAGCTTTTACCAATAGGAGACTTCTCAAAAACAAACAAAAGCTTCAAGATACAGCTATGTTTACTTATAAGCAGAGAACAATTTAAAAATTGCTATGTTGCTGACTCTTAACATTATGGCTTTTTTTTTCAAAAACAGTAGTCTTTAGAAACCTGATTTTTAAATGATTTATTGTGATATAGTGATGATTTCCATATATTAGCACTCCCCTTTAGCCTTAAAAAAATGGAAAAGTAATGCCACTCAGATAGTGAAGGAAGCAAGACCACTCCCAGAAACTGAATAAACGTTGAGGCAAATTACAGGTGTCTAAGATGTCAAGAAGACAGAACAAACAGCCAGAAGACAGAAAGCTTCTTTACCCTACTACTTACTATGTTTGCTAGTAATTTTCTAGCTAGTAAGCAGAGTTTTGGCTTATCTTTTATTCAAGACACATGTGGTGAGGCACACATACTCATAAATAGTGCAAAATCTGCTTAAGCTACAAATGACATTGTTTCATTAGCCCCTACATCTTCTAAATATTTTGCCAGCCTGAAGAGACCTGGATTGTCAATAAAGAACACCACTTCCGGGCCTATTTAATTTGCAAAATTAACTATGTTCCCTGTAGAGGTATTAATATTTTCTTACTTATTAAGGGGCAATCTAATTGACTCCACTATAAACCCTTGCTCTGTGATATCTATAGTTTAAAAATATACACCTAGAAGCGATGACAGCTGATAACTTTTTCTTTATTATTTCAGCCCATACACAGTGCTTCCATTATGTAGTTACCATACCTTTTCTGTCCATAAATTTGCATTAACTAGTCCTTCTGCCTGCAGGAAGTCTTGTACAATTAGCAGGAGCTTGAAGGCATTTTCAGCATGTGTAGGGAGAGCTTTTGAATCTCTGTTATCAGTGACTGACCATTCTAACATCTTCTCCAGCAAGCTGCACAGAAAACAAAATCCCAGAGTAATTATTACATGTTCTAAGACTAAGTGGCTTTTAAAAAATCCAATTAAGTATTTAATTGAATCTCTTAGTCTGTAGTGACATAACTGCTGTCTACTCCATAAGCCAATGAGGTAAAAGAGATTGAGAAGCTCATGAAATCAGTTTCAAAACCTCATGGCCACGCAGCACTACTAAATAGGTGGCAGAGTATACTTCTGATAGTATGTGAAGTGAGAACAAAGAAACATACATCTTCCTGAGAAACATTCACCCTTCCCATTAGTGAATGCCCCTTATTTTCTCCCTTTTTCCTCAAAAGAGATTAAAGGACTCATCTTTGAACTGTACACTCACTTGAGTTTTATTTCATCAGATGGTCGCAGCAACTCATTAGACATCCCCAGTTTGGTGAGTGCAGAAAATACCTGTCCTCTCTCAATCCAAGCAGCATCATCAGATTTTTCAATGCCTTTCCACATTATACACAGTAAGATGTCTGTAAGTAACTGTATGAGTTCATTATCACCCCCCTACAAAATAAGAGAAATATTTGCAACCCTTCTGATCTAGAAAACCTTCAAACTGTTTCTCACATGTCACAGTCCTTATGCTTGCATGTCTCAGCATTCTTGGAAAGTCTGCAGTCTGAAGGCCAATTGCTAAATACAGGAAAATGCAAATATAAAAGCCTGTGACTTGCTTGTATGCTTTAATACATACTGACTTGACTTCTACATCATTATTTCAACCTGCCCCTTAGCTAGCCTTGAATTTTTCACAGCACGTCTGTTCCATGCTACCTCTGGATGACAAAAGATGCTGAAATACAGAAGAGAGGAGTGAAGTTTGTGATTTTTTTCTTTGTATGCTTGTGATGGCTTAGGAGTTTTTTTAACATCAAACCTAAACCAACTACATACATTATAAAAGGAAGTACTTCTGTTTCCTATAAATCTATTGGAAGATGGAAAGAGTTAAAAAAAAAGGACAATAATTATCCATCAGATATTAAAAAAGGAATTGCAGACATTTGGGGAAACTAACCACAGAGGAAGTGAATTACTTACTCCTTGGTTTTCAAATAAAGACAGCTCAGCAGTGAGGCCCACATCATTTATAATGCCAAGCTCTTTGTCAGGCTGCCCAGAAAATGGTTTTGTGGTCTCTACTGGTGATGGTGTGCTGGGCTGGCTGTCTGTCATCTGATTCATAGTATCAGCCAGTTCATAAGAGTCAACACTGGAAAGATCTAAACTCAGATGTGAAGGATTACTGTGCCACAATTCTTCTTGGTCCTCCAATCTAAAAGATATCTCTGCTGTGGATGCGTCTTCCAGCTGCGTGACAGAGAAAGGAGTGGGTACATCCAGGGACTTATTGTCTTCTAAACCCCACTGATTGAACAAACCATTAACAGATGTAAAGGTGCCAGTTCTGTCTCCCTCTGTATTATTGGGTTGATGTTTCTGAAGCTCTTCAGCAGGAAGCTTTTTTTCCTCTTCCTGTGAAGAATCAGCCCTGTTCTCTTTAAAGCCAATTTGGACCTCTGAGTTTTCTTTCAGGAACAGTCTGATCAAAGTGTCCTGCCAGCCCAGCTGCTGAGAAATCTGTTGTGCTGCATCCAGCTGGGAATGCAAAAGGTGCAAAACCTAAGGATAGAAGACCTAAGTATTAATTGTAGCTTGTAAGTGTATTCATTCTACTTTTTCGATTAGGAATTTTACAATCTTACAGCTTTCATGCCTTTTTTTTGGACCCTCATAGATGAGCCACAATCAATTAAGAAGCAGCAACTAAGACTTTTTTTTTTTTTTTGTGACAAATATATATTTGAGAAAAAAAAAAGAAACAGAATTCTCAGGACTAGAGAAGAAAATAAACTATTGGCAAGTTCTCCCATTTCAGTCACTTCCCTGCACCAATTCCTGAGAAAGCCAGTTATCACAAAAATCCCATACAGCCACTGGACTACAGAAACCCCAAAACCTAGAACAGAAAATATTCTTCGTTAGGAACTATTAAAAAGCTAAAATTATGAAAAGTGCAGTATTAATAGCTTGCCAATAGCATACAATACCATTTCACTTTTGTGACTTTGAGAAAGCTTAACAGATAATACAGTCTCTCATTCAGGACTACTAATTCCAGTGATTCAAGCCAGTGAGAGCTCGGTTCAAGAAAAGTCACTACTTTTGCCTAGCTCTTATCTCCATCCACAACCACTATTTTGAACCATAGTATTTTCTTTCAAAATAACACATTAAGAATATGAATAGGACTTTGATCATGATCTTATGCACTCGTTGAAATTCAGTAATTCAAGGAGTCTACTACCTCTAACCAGCAGAAAATATAAATTATCTGAGAATCGTTAGAGAGACTTTGGTTGTTAAAAGGACTGGAATACACAACATTCATCATTCACACATGAACATAATTTTTAATTTAAATCATTGCTAAAGAAAGTAAGAAGTAAATAAGATATCACATTGTGCAGTTTATGGGCTTAAAGGATAGTTTTAAAGATAACTAACCTTTCTACAGATAACTACCCTCATGTTTACATCTGATCTATGAGCCAGATGCACTACAGCCATGAGATCTTTATAATTTACCACAGGATCTGCAGGAGAGAAAGAAAGAATAACACAACTGATATCATGCAGGAAAATGTAAGAGCTAAATATAAAAAAATCAATTTCAAGTTCATCTCTACACTCAGGGGTAATAAAAGAAACAAGATTCTGGGAGCTAAGACTCATGGAAACTTAGAATAAAACAGTTCTGTAATGTAACAGCTCTGGCTCTTCCAAACAAATTGAAAAAAAACAGAACAAAACAAACAGACAACAATAAAACAACCAACCAAAAAAACCCAACAAACACACTGTCCTCTGAGTAGCAGCAGGTTACTACTGGTAGATACAACAGTTGCAAATTACCTGCATACAGAACTTGGTTAAGAAGGTTTTTAATAAAAGAAACAGTAACCGACGATTCATTCAAAAGAAGCCCCAGTCCAGAATATCCAACTTCTCTGAGTCTCATACGATGCTTACTACGTTCATAAACTTTAGTACATTTCAGCATCTCTTCCAGGATCTGCAGAACAAAAGAACACACATCCAAAATAAACACAAAGGAGGACCCAGATCCCTTAAACTTCTTTGTGTGCTGGTACACTTTTACAAAGTTTCCTTTCTAAGCTAACTCAACACAAACCAATGATATTTTACAAAAAAATAACCAAAACCCAAAAAAATCCCAAATATTTCAAGAGAATACTAATTCCACTGTGAATTTGGCAGCTGACAATGAAATTTATCTAAGAGAAGAGAGAAATAAAGCCCCAAAACTTGGATAATTAGGTCTTAGCAATTGCATTCACCTATACAGTGAGAACACTGAAAAATATAAATCTATGTTGAACATCTTGATTTAAGAACATACAATACAATTCATTACCTTAAACACGAGTTCTCTAAGCCTGTCAGAGTATCTCTGATGCAATAACAGAGCATAGAGAATATCAGCATTTCCTGGTTCAAAAAGCAGTAAGAAAAGCTGGTCTGGGGTTGGGCTGGAATGAAGTAGGCTGAAGAGAATGTCCAGAATTCCACAGAGCTACAAAATTAAGACAACTACATTAATTCACAATTTATTCAGAATTTATGCTCTGTTTGGAGAAGACTTTATTGACTTTTAAGTTTACCCTACAGTGAGCAGACATTATGTCTGCTCAACATTACTGCATTTTGAATTAGATTTTTTTGTATACATTATTTTTCTATACAGAACACACTATTAAACTACAATTAGAGCTACAAAGCAAGCTCAAGTTCTGTTGATGTCTACAAAATAGAAACTACATTATTATAAGTTCTGATCAGTTGAAGTCAAATTAATTTGGGGGTTTGTAAACAAAAAGAACTTTTGTTATGACAGCATTACGCATGTGTTTCTGCCCTCCCCAGGGAAAAAAACATGATTGGTAAAAGTATGGCCATCTGCAGAACACTTTGTCAAGTTACAAGTGTGCTTCTACAACCTGCCTCAGCCTCAAATAAACTGAATGACACATCAAGTGACACTTTCCTTGTGGTCTTCTCTTCTGTACAGTTCCTCTTCTAAGCATACCAGACAAAATTTCTAAACATCCAGAAGCAAAATCAAAACAAGTACGGTTTAAACTATTCATTTATGCCATATTGGATACCTGCTCCTCTTCACTGGTGGCAGCTATGTATCCAATGATGCTCTGGATTTCTTCATGTGTTCCACCCTTGCTCAGGAAATATTTGATCAGTCCATAAAGAGATGTCCTTATTGTTCTCAGGTCATCAGGGGCCAAATCACTGTCTTTATAGCTACTCCTATACACCAACAGACAGGAAAAACAACCCAAAGAAGTTCTTCATGATGCATTAACATAAGTTTGACTGTGCTTGTTTTGCAATTTTTGCCCTAACAGGTATCTACACTAGCTATCAATTTTTACTGAAGTAAGGCAACTGAATAGCAATAAGCAGTAGTAGATCAGACTTACCAGATCTGTAAAAGCCCTGAAATGTAGACTCGGACTGTGTTGGTTTGAGCTAATTGGAGAATTACTACACGGACTGATATGGATACAGGTTTGGATTTCAGGTTCCTCCCTCCCACTCTCCAAAGAAAAGTGTAAGATCTCCAGGTAATCTTCCTCAGTGACAGAACTACATTGATAAACACTTTTCTTTAAAAAGTCTGACTTAAAATTCTACAAAGATATAAAAGAACTCGAAATGCTAAACACCTTCTCTTTCATAATTCCAATGATCTATGACTTAATTCGTATTGTTGATAGCCAGTCCTTCAACTTTGTAATTCTATTGACTTTTCAATGCATTTCCAGTATCACTGACATAAATTTAGATAGTTATATCACAAAAATTAAGGAAAAGTAGAAAGTCAAATGGAAAAAAATCTGTAGTTTTGAAAATTAAAGCAACCACCAAAAAAAACACCCTGCAGTTTAATTTATTGATTTTCTCACCAGAATGATAGTGAAAAAAAAAAAAACAACCATAATCAATACATGAAGAGGAGTTAGAAGATGCAGAATTCATACCCATAGTAAATTCTGAGTGTGTCTAGAAGAAACTGCACACCATATTTCTTTCTGAAGAGTCTTCTGCTGTCTTTGATGATTGTAGAAAGATATTGTATATGCCCTACAAAATAAAATTGTCTGTTAGAACCTTGATAAAGACTCATGCCAAGTGAAAAGTTCTCTGTCTCTGCATAGCTGCCCAAGTTCAAGGGCTCACCAATTCTGAAGGGGAAGTCCCCGCTCTTCCAGAGGCTGAAGTCAAAAAGTAAGTGTTGGTACATCTGTTGTAAAAGCTGCATGTTCTTTTCTACTGAGACTTGTTCTATCAACAACTGTACAGCCATCAGTACATTCACATCCATTAAGTTGCTTGGCACCTTTCAGAATAACAAGAAGTGTCAAAATATTGAATAACCTCATATACATATTTTTTTCCAAATGAAACAGATTCTTTTCTGTTTGACAGCAATGTCATTACTAAAGGATGTTTCTCAAACTGGCTCACCTTTTGTAGCAAGGCTCCTAGGGTGGCAACTCCGTGGGAGTGAATGAGATTTTCTTGATTAACATGGTGTCTCTGAATAAAGTGTTTTATCATCAAGATGAAAGTAGCAACAACGTTCTTCTCCAGGCGTGCTTCTGCAAAACAGAGCAATAGCAAAAGCCTAATTTATTTTTGGCCCACTGCAGAAGAAGCAGAAGGGAAGAAGTCAATCAAGTGTTCCTATGTATCACTATTTCCTGAATTTCTCACCTCCTTTTCTGTTTGTTCCCTAGCTGCATACCATCTTTAGATTTTTCCAATGCAGAGCCACAGTAATTTCATGTCTCTCCAGAACAAAGTCACCTCAGTCTTAACTTCAGTTGCTTTCTGACCCTGGCTGTAGGTTACATACAAATTTGGTTTTCAGTTACAACTTTTTGCATCTGTTGCAGTTTTTTCTCCCTCTTTATTTGCAAATTGACATTTTCTAGCCATAATACACACAAAAAAAAAAATTAAGAAACAGAGAAAGAATTTAATTTTTTACTTTACTCCATCACTTCATACTTGAAGTACTGGTTTCTGTCGCAAGATTTAACTACCCAGAGGTTTCTATTAAGATTGAATTTCATTCTCAATATTACTTTTAGGTCTATTCTGAAAACTATTTATTTTTTCTTTTCTTTCCTTTAATACTAAATCAAACTCTATGTGGAAGAGAACATTTTCCTAAGAAAATAAAAGCTTGGCTAAAAGCTAAACAGTACTGTTCTGATGCTGCAAAGACTTTGTGTCACTGTCTGGCCCAGCACTCAAGTTGTAGGAAAGCTTCTCCTATTGATATTAGTAGACTTTGCAACACGTATAAACTCTCAAAGTAATCAGAACAAACTTTTAGGAACAGAAATTTTAAAACTGCATACTGTTACACTAACGTCCTAGTAAATCAAGTGAAGAAAAATAATGCTATTAAAAATAGCTATATTTGGAATATATTTTGCATAGTACTGATCTCCTTGTATTCAGTATCCATTGCAGACAACAAGGAACAGAAAGAGCCTTTCAGATTTATATAGGTTACTCTGGAAAAGCCAGACCATAATAAAAGAGCTTTCTGTCATTCACAGGAAGACTTTTTAAAGTCAGGCTTAAAAATTATTTCAGCCCAGCTGTACTTTCCTACCTGAAGCCTTTGTAGATGACAATACCACCCAGTCTCCCTCTACAGGAGTAACTAGCTCTGGAGGTAGAATTTCCCCTTCAGACTTCTCACGAATCTGTCCACCAAGAAAACTGATCTGCTCCAGCAATGGAAACAGAACATTTACTCCACCAATACAGTTAATCATATCCTAAATCAAAAAGAGGAAAAAACATCACTGTAAATAAAATCCCCTGAACTACATTAACAGACATTTACTCCTAATACAAAGACTCTTACACAGTCACAAACTAATCAGTGTCTGAATCTTCTTAACATTTTCTCTACAAGTCAGCATATGCACAGTGTAACTCCAACAGTACTTCCTTGTTGATTAGTTTGCAAGTACAACCGATTGTTCACTGTTCATAAAAAACACCAAACAAATCAGCTCAGATTTCTCATCAAGACAAGAAATTCTACGTACAAGTTTTCTACACTTAGACTCTGTATTTTATTTCTTCTCAAAGCTAAGATCCCTTAAGCAAAGATTCACCCTATAAAACAGAATCAGATGCATTCTGTATTTAAAAGAAGTTAAGTCCTTATTTATGTCACTGTTTCTGGATTAAACTCTGGCACTGCAAATAACTTGATTTCCTTATGCACAGATCTAAATCTGACTTGGATGATTTATAGTAAGAGGTTTCTTGCACCCTCCTCCTGTGAGCAGGAGTCTTGTGTCTGTGAGGATCCTGTGTATAGCACAGCTGGGAGTGAGGCTGCCTGGGAACATCCTGGGGTGGGTGGGTGAGTGAGTCACCATCCTTGGAGGAGTTCAGGAAACCTGTAGACACAGCACTTGGAGACATGGCATAATGGCCATGGTGGTGTTAGGTTGATGGTTGGACTTGATCTTAGACATGCTTTTCAACTGAAGTGGTTCTATTAATGCATGCTAGCAATCAGGGAACACATAAGGAGGCAGGTACAAGGTACACAAAGCTGCTGGTATGAATTTCATGCTTTCTTCCTGCGCTCCCTGAACTAGTAAGTAGAAGACTATTTGCCATTTTACACAGAAGACATCTAACAGACATGTAACTTTCTTAGATGGTATTCCATTTGTGGAGCACAAGGAAAGTCCAAACCACTAGCACTAAATCTCCTTGACCATGTGAAGCTGTCAAAAAAGATTGTCAAAATTCTGAGCTGTAATTCTATAGTGTAAAGTCAGACCTGAACTATTAGGGGTGTGAGACAATGAACTTAACTGACTAACCAGAAGGACCCCGCGTTTAAGGAAACGAAACAACACAAAACAATCTGTAACATAGGACAGTTTCACATTTGAGCAGGAGACCACAAGCAGGTTGAGCCAGAAATTTTAGCTCAAATGCTAAGATTGCATTACTGCTGTGATTGCAATTGCTACCAAAAGCTAAACAAAGATGATTTGTATACCCTGTAAGAATTGAATGTTTCAATAGATCTAACAATAAGGAAACAACACCGGACAATTAGGGTATAAGCAGAATCAGAATGAGATATAACACCTCAGTGAATAGCTAGTGTTTTCTTGAAGCTTTTGGATTGTGAGATCAACACCCCTGCCAATCCCGAACCAAAAGCAAAGGAGATAACTATTTATCTACTTTAAAATGTGCCAGATACTTATATTTTACTAGATTCTTCTATTTTAACTCCACCCCTCATTTTCTGTTAAAGTTAGTCTGCAATTCAATAATACTTTTATGAGTAATACAGCAAAAGCTGTAAATGTTAACTTAACCCTATTAATGTTAATATAATTCAGAGTCTGACTCCAAGACAATCATGACAGAATACCTTAGAGAAAGTAAAATGCTTTAAATACACAACACGCATTGAACAGTAGTCAGCTATCACAAAATACCTTAGTGCATTATCTATGACATTGAAAACACAGAAGGGTTATTGTTCTTAATTATAATACTGTTCCAGCTAGAGTGTTAACTCATTAATTCTAATTTCAAAAATATGCTGTCTCTGCTAAATGTAATTTGCATTATAATAACAACTTCTGGGCATTCCAGAAGGTAGGTGAACATACACAACCACCATCATATTTACATCAGTTCTGCTTCTTTGTTTATGCATTTACCTTGATGTCCCAGTTCACTATTTTGTTTCCAGTTAATCTTCCATGTAAGAGATTTGCAGACAGGTCAAGACAAATTGGGTTTCTGCAGGCCTGTTAAACAAACAAAGAGGCTACAATATCACTTGGGAAACAAATTACAGATCCTTGATTTATGAATGATGCATAATGTGTTTCAGGAAGTTACTGCTATTATGCTGATATTAAAATATTTAATTTGCAACATCATGTATGTTAGATTTGACACAACCATACAAGATAATCCTGTCATTTACCAAACAAGAACAAAACCTGCCATCTCTACACCACACTACAGCTTAAGAAAACTCTTGCAGCTCCTTATCTTCCCATAATAACCACAGCAAAAAACTGTAACCTTCTGGTCTATGAAACCGCAATAGCAAAGCAAAAAGAAAAGATCATCTAGAACATGAGATCAAAGAGAAATTAGGTATTGTTTCATACCTTTGGTGTATAATGAATTAGCACCTTACTGGGGAGATCTGCTATTTCGGCCTCTTGAGACTTCCACGGAGTTAAACAGTTTGGACCTATTGAAAAATAGAAACATGTAAAATTATGTATTTATAACACATATATTTAAGAATCCACTGAATATTAATTCTGATCTGCACAAATTTTATACTACTATGATATCTCTGTCATCAAGCCAAATGTCCAGAAAATGAGTAATCTTCAAACCAGCTTTGTTTAGTGATATAAAAATAATTTCTTTAAATGACTGAAGTGGCTTTATGCTAATTTCTAACAATATCAAGTCATTATGGAATTTTCTATTTTAAAACCTTGAACATTAAGACATAGTTTATCAGAATTTTATCTTTTTTAAATGGCTCCTTTATTATTGATTCTTGTGAGAAAATAAGTAAACATAAATCACTTAAAGAGTCTCAAGTGTAAACTCATAGGCAGGCAAGCAGTAGCAAAGTTGCAAATGCGAATACTACCTAATATGTTGATTTTCGTATGCCTGTACACATGCTACATAGATGAGCTTATGTAAACAAAGTTCATAAAATACTTATCATTCTGTCTTAAGCTTATTTGTTATAAGACCCTTTCATTTAGGACAGCAGCTAACAAAGTAGGGACTGTAACTTTTTAATTATATGTCTGTGTAGACCAAAGTTTGGTGGAGTTTTGTCCATAACTCATCCTTTTCATTCCATCAACATCAGTCCAACCACAACTTACCTGCTAAATATAATGCTTTCACCTGAGGAGGCTGCAGTGCTTCATGAAAAATGATAACTGATCCAAGCTGACCCTCCAAGGATGTTGGACATCCCCATTCACTGTCCTGAGTCCCCGCTGAGATCATCTTGGTGATGAGCTCTGGTTTTCCAAGCATACCACCCCAACTTCCTGTAGGAAGCATGCCCCCAAGTGATGTCCGATGGGGCATAACAGGTGAGGAAAAGGGTGGATCTGGCATTTGAGATGGAGGAGGAGTAGTTGTTCTTTGACCAGCTGAACCAATGCAGCAAGAAGTAAAAGACTGAAGAGTCATGCATGGAAGAAAGAAAAAACACATACTGAAAATCTAACCTCCATTCCTCACATTTTACAAAGTAAATTTGAATACTATCTCTGGCAAACTTGAACTAAATAAATCAAACCAAAAGCAACAAGTTCTGGTGTGCCCTGGAAAAGAAGTAGCCCACTGCAGTAGGCCAAAAAGAACATACACTTTCCACAAAAGCATAGTCTCCTTTCTCCAAGAGTAATTCAGTCACTTCAGTTGTTGACCTCTGACAGAAGCAAAGCCAGGAAGGATTGTGATCCAGATACCTTGATAAATGCTCCTTTTCTGGATTATATTAAAAAATACCATCCCGGTATATATGTTACTGTACATTTCTCATATCAATTATTCCCCTCAAACAGGTGCTCTCATGGGAGGTTTACTTGTCCTACTTTTAACCACCTTGATGTTTAGAATGCTTATTCTACAGATAGGCCAAAATCCAGAGTTTTATCTCTCAAAGGAAATTATATTTACTCTCATTTTTAAGTGCTATACCAATTTTACTAGGACTGCATACAATTTGTTTGCTCAGTGTATTGAATATATGCCAAATTAGTACTTACAAAAGAGGGAAGAATGTTCAGTGTTGCAGCCCACTTTAAATTGGATTTGTTCCACAAAATGAATGGGCAACGCTTACAAAGAAAGCTAAACAAAACATGTACTCGTTTTGATGGCTAGTGTGGTTTTTCTAGGCTAAATGTGTACACATTTCAAATGGTTAGATTAACTGCTTGTAAATCCAGCTAACAAAGTAGGTATAAGATTAGCATATTAAGGGAAAACACAGAAAATACAAGTTTAAAAAGTCATTGCTGGAAAGAACAGGGAATATTCCTCACTGAGTACTGTCTTACTAACTCTGCTGACAGGGTTGTGAACAAATGACAGCTCATCATAAATTATGTCAGTGTGTTCACGTAGTTATTGTGGCCATCTGGGAAGGTTTTTTGTTCTGTCTTTAAAGTGAGATGACTAAACAAGCATTAATTAATGGTTAGTTATACTCCAAATCGATACTCTGGATGCTGTCCAAAGTTGAACAGAAACTTATCGGCAACAGGTGAAGCCATCTTAAACTCTTAATTCCAAACTGAAAAGGCTAACTATGTTCTCAGTGCTCTATCATAGTTCATCACACCCAGCATGACTTAGATGGTGAACTTACTTCATTCAAGGCAGGGAATCGAAGTGGGGCAGAGACCTTCTGTTGTCCATTAACATAGATGTACACAAGGCTCTGTCCAAAGGGCCTCTTCCCAGGCATATGAACAACAGTTATGTTGTGCTGGTTAAGCAATATAAAATAAATAAGTCATTATTAGAAAGCAGTAAAACGACTGAATTGAAATAGTTCACTTCATCTAGACTAATTTGGTGAGGAAATCACTTAAGAAAATACAACCAAAGCATCAACAAGAAGACAAGACCACCCATCAGCTGCTTCCATTATAAAGTAGTTTAGATGTAAGTGGGTTTTTTAAGGGAAAGAGGTACAGCTCTTTCATGACAGTGCACATCAGTCCTTACATGCAAAAACAGAAGAAGGCAGAGCGGAAACGTAGTACAATATCTAACTCGTTCACACAACACCACAGCCATCAATGCTTGTGATAATTTAACATTTAAAAATCCACATGTTAGACAAATCTCTAAGCACGATGCTGTAATTGGCTATCACAAATAAGAAACGGATAATAACGGAAATAGGAACACTTTAGCTCAATCAGTCACTAATGTACATAGAAATTGTTTGCATTATTTGAGATTAGACTTGTTCTTATGCAATGAATTATTTAAAAGTGATACATCATTTGTAAAATGACAGAAAAACAAAGCTCAAAAAACCCAAACAAACAAACAAAAAGAACCCACTTTGAATTCTAAGCTAAGTGTACTATCCTAAACAAAGTGCTTTTCAGTATGAAATCTTACCCAGAGAGAGTCAAAAAAACAATGGTCAGGCAGCATCACTGTTGCATACTCCCTCTTCGTGCAAACTGCAACCACCAATACCCCAGAGCATGTAATAAATGCTTCAAAACCTGTACCGCTTCCTGTAAAAAAGCTACAGAAAAAGACAGCAGAGCACACAATCAAGGACTTGCTTCATCCAGACTATCAGAAATAACCTAACAACACATTAATTAAGGAAAGAATCAACTAAAGCCATTTGTTTGCTGGCCCAGCATTTACTATTTGGCTATCACTCTTGTTAAAAAACAGAGGCCAAAGGTGATCCACAAAGCTCTCAAAAGCAGCTTGTAGACATACATCTTTTAGACAAAAAAGCATAAGCTCAGTCCCAGCAAGTAATGCTTCAGTTTGATACACACAGTTTAAACAAAAGTCCTGCCCTCTGCAGTCTCTGGAGGCTACAATATTAGAATAGAGTAGAGACTGGCCTGCAAACGCTGCTGGTTTATGTCAATTACGTTGTGGAAGTCAGTCCCTGGTAAAGCTGCCACTATCATCCGCAGATATGTGACATTACTGTTTCAGGTGGCAGAGGTGTTTTTTCCTTTTCTCTTGTTTTACATCATAGCATTGTATACAGACATTTTATCTACTCTAAAGGATACATTAACTGCTGTACCATCAAATACCTGCACCCATCAGTATAAAATACAAATACCATGACTATTACAGACAACCTCAATAGACATAAGCAGTCTTACAATTAAACACTGTAAACCAGCAACTAGATCTGGTTTTAATGACTTAATATTTTTAGTTGTGTGCTTAACATTTCAAGCTGAAACCAGAATTTAATATTCCCTTTTCATTTTTTAATTTCAATGGAATACTGTTTTAGCCTCCCAGAACTACAACAATGTCTGCCAAGTTTTACATTAAATGACACAAAACCAGCCAGTTATTGGTATAGTATCATCACATTGAAATCCTGCTGTGGCTTTTTTACTTTTTAGTGCAATTACTCTCCAGTTTTGTAGAACTGCAGTCTGCTTATGGTTTTAGTAGGACACAGTAGCAAATTCTGGAAACAAGTGGTATGGCAGTTCATTAGGTGGCACACTTCATTAGTACTGTGCTATACACAGGGCAGATGAGGAAATTCAAGGAGTCTCCATCTGCCACCACGTTTATTAAAAAAACTGAAATAACACTCTAGGACACAAAGATTTTAGAAAATATCTCTTTCATGACTAGAAATGCATTCTTCAACACTTCCCCTGAAACTGCAGTGCAGCAAAACAGACAGAAGGGAGCAAGAGATTCTTCAATTACTAAGCCCCTATTCTTCATTTTGTTTGCTGATGAATGTTAGCACACAGATTGTGAAATTATACCAAGAGCCATTCACATCAATGTCTACTATTTCAAGCAAATGTCATTGTGCTCTTGTAACAAAACCAGATATAATTACGTTTACAGAAAACAGTGGATAGGTTGTTCTGTTTGGGGTGCGGTTTCTCAGATATTAATTAAAAGAAATAAAAAATAAATGTTTTGTTTGCTTAAGCTGTGAAATCTTACCATTTGCAGTTATGGATATTGAAACTGTAGAGCATGAGAAACTACATGTTTATTTCTGTAACAGTCTGACTCTGGTAACTGTTGAAACTGACCCCTTCACAAAATAAGCAGCATATACTATATTCTGCAAAGTTATGAAGATGTACCACACATCACAGGGCACCATGTCAACTCACAGGAAACATAAGACCTAGATTTGTGCTGTTGGAGTAGTTACAGTAACAGTACCTATAGAGTTGCTTCCTCTTGCCACTCTTGCTGGTTGTGCTCGGGTCCACCCGGTCCTGATCAAGGCAGAGCCAGGCGTTGAAGGAAAACGCAGAGCCAGGCCATCTATGAATTGATGGGACAGCAATTCCAGCCATGCTGTGGTACAAGTTAAAATACTGCAAGGCACTAGCCATGCCCTGCTTCCGGGCCATTGCTAGGATGGCTCGCATCACTGGAACAACATAAGGGTGAGCTTGCTTCGGTTCCTCAGTCCTCAGGAGTCGTATTAGTTGAAGCAGTTCTTCCGAGCCCATTGACTGGCTCCCCAAAGAGCCAAGAAGGGCAATCAGGTTCTCTGCACAAGAACAATGGAGCGCAGAGTGGTAATTCAGTGTCCCAATGATATGGATGACCATGTTTGCGTTGACACACGTAGCACGACTCTGTCTGTTAATACAGCAGATTCGTCTCAACCAATTTGAGATGAAAATCTGCAGATCATGTGAGTCTAGTTCTGGAAGCCACTGGATAAGCAGCAATAAGGGCTGGACATTACTAATGCCTAGTATCCCAACAGCCATATGGTCACCTTCAACGGCCTGAAAAACAGCAGAGAACTCAGACATGAAATACAATGAAACAAGGCTACAAGTACTGTTGAAAAGTTGCAAGCATGTTAGCGTTCAAAGCAAGCACATCTCACCATGTTCATGAGTTCTTCAAGCAATTCCCGTGAGGGTTGACCCAGCGATTTCAGTACCTCATACATGTGTGCATAACCAATTCTCTCCTTGAAGACTTCCTGAGGACAAAAATCCCAGTCTCACTAACAAATAAAATGGATAAAAATTGCTCATCTACCACAGTAGGTTCTAATTTAACACAACATAAAGCACAAAGTAATTAGTATGCAAGCATAATATCTAACAGGCTAGAAATCTCTTTTGGATAATATTTCCATTGTGCTATCTCTAGCACGCTGCAGTAAGATCCTTCTCATCTGCAGATAAATAAAAGATCAAAGTTACATTTTATTAATCACCTATACAAGAATATAATTGCTTTAGTACAATCAAAATCAAAATGTTTGCTCTATCACCAAGTACTAATATCTTAAATTTTTAATGCAAAATGTATCATAAAATAAAGTAATTATACTTAGAATTAAAAGTATTCCAATATTAATTTTCAAGTAAAAGGTTTTGAAAATCACCCAAACTAACTGATTTTTCAGGAAGAAAAAAAAATACAATCAAGCAGCAAAACCCAAACTGAAGCACCCATTTATGGTTTAATCAGTAAGCAGCCAGGACATCATGCAGAGTGGAAACTCTTCTACTGATTGTATTCTGCTTTGAAATTAAGATTATTTTTTTAAAAAAAGAAAATAATCTGTAAGCAGAAGTGAGTTGACTGCTTAGGTAAATATGGAAAGAAAGAATACATGCTGTAGTGGAGTTCCCAAGCACAAATCCAGGCTGGGTGGCAAATAGCTGGAGAGCAGCTCTGAGGAAAAGGACCTGGGGATCTGGATTGATTAAAAGCTCAACATGAGCTGGCAGTGTGTGCGTGCAGCTCAGACAGCAACCACATCCTGGGCTGCATCTAGAGAAGCATGGCCAGCAGGGCAAGGGAGGGGATTCTCCCCCTTTACTCTGCTCTCGTCAGATCCCACTTGGAGTACTGTGTACAGTTAGTTCTGGAGCCCTCAACACAAGAAGGGCATGGAACTGTTGGAGCAAGTCCAGTGGAGGCCCACGAAGATGATCAGAGGGCTGGAGCACCTCTGCTATGAGGACAGGCTACAAGAGTTGGGGCTTTTCAGCCTGGAGAAAAGAAAGCTTTGAGGAAACCTTATAGTAGCTTTCCAATATCTGAAGGGGGCCTACAGGAAGGCTGGGGAGGGACTATTCACAAGGTCTTGTTATGACAGGATGAGGGGTAATGGGTTTAAACTGGAAGAGGGGAGATTTGAACTAGATATTAGGAGGAAGTTCTTTACAGTGAGGGTGGTGAGACACTGGAACAGGTTGCCCAGGGAGGTTGTAGATGCTCCCTCCCTGCAGGTGTTCAAGGCCAGGTTGGATGATGCCTTGAGCGACCTTTTCTAGTGGGAGGTGTCCCTGCCTATGGCAGGGAGTTGGAACTGGATGATCTTTGAGGTCTCTTCCAACCTAAACCATTCTATGATTAGTCTCTATGATGCTATGTACAAATTAAGAATTGTACTGACCCTTTGTGAACTGCGCCGGTTGCCACCTCCAACATACAACTCTTCTCACACTTACCAGAGTCAGTGGAGAAGTAACACTGAGTAAAGCTCTGAAGGAGCATAATTGACACTGTCATTTCTCACTCAGACTATATCCCAAGTACTAATGAAATCAAATGACTCTCACTCTTCCTTTAGCCTCCACTGTACAAATACATACCTTTCCCTGTGCCAAGTCTAGGGAATCATTCAGCTATAGAATGACACTAATGAACTCATTAATCTACACATAAACACCATTTTTTCTGCAGTCTTAGCTTCCAGTCAGATTAACAAACTAACCACAAGAACAACTACAAAGAAAGGGCAGGGGCATGGCAAGACCAACATTTGGTCAGCAATACTGCTCTGGGTTAGCTTAAAGCCATGATATAACTACAACACAAACTCCACCCTGAAAATTTCTGCAAATACCCATTAATTCTACCCTACATGTTCATGAGACAAGAAACAACATACTTGCAACTGTTCGTACTTCCAGTATAGGTTCCAAGTACCATTAACACTTTGATCTTCCAGTTTTAGCAGAAAGATGGCTCAGTGTCCAGCCATTAGACACCTATAAAGGGATTTGTGATGCTAACCAGCTATTCCGATTTGACAAGAATGCATGACAACAATCTGCTCACTTTCATTAGCAAGGTTTATCAAGACATTCTGATAAGAACACCAACTGGAAATAAGATCAAAATGCCAACTGCAAACAGACCTCTGCATATATAATGTTACCTTAGCAGCTGGAGAGTTGTGCATCACTGCTGTGAGGGCTTGAATGGTTGATACGGCCAAGCGGTCTAGGTGTCCCTGAAATACCTGAAAGTAGCAGGTACAGAAGTTATATACAAATATGAAAATACAGTTCAGCTCCAAAACCTACACTGTGCCAGGAGGCAAACCAAGAGTTTGACAACATGCCTCAAAAATCACCTCCCCAACAGTCAAGAATTCATAACCCTGTGACCTACAAGGAATTACATAAGAGCAGACAACTATCTACACACTTCAAGAGGAGAGAAGCATTCACAAGACACATTGCACTTCAAATATTCTGATGGACAAACAGGTTTTCCTCATGCGGCTAATGGACAACCTCAAGAGGGAGGGAGGAAAACAAATTAGGAAACCTCTCATAGTATGTGTGTGTGCTGCTGGCCAGCCAGGCACTCCATCCAAATCCCTACACACCAGTGCAACACACACACACATGTTATAAAAGTCACAGCATTACAGTAAGGTGGCTGCCTTACTCGTAGCCTCATTGCATTGCTCAACATCTCTTTCCAATTTAAAGCATCTTTTGAGGTTTTTTTCTATAATTCTCATATCATTATTTCCATGGTGTTTTTAAGGATAATACATTGGATCACTATTTCACACCCATCAGTGAACCTAACTAGCAAAACTGCAAACAGTCTGTTTCATCATCTTTGAAGTATTATATGCATATCAGATGTATTTTGAAAATGAAAAGTCAAGAATCAGAAGGCTGTGTTAGACGTGAAGAAATATTTACATGCAGTCACAACTGAGTTTCTAAAAAAGCCAAAGCTATTAGTCAGAATCACAATTTGTAGATTACCATACCTTATGTTTAGCATTTCACTACATTTTTCATCAGAACAAACCATTCTACTGTTAAATTAACGGAACAACATTTTGTATCTGAAACTTTGCACAGTATGTTGGGAAAATTGAAGCAACAGGCTATTCCTACCTCCCTGATTCAGCCTGTCCATTGCTTTGTGAACATCTGTGCTTAATAACAAGCAAAGAATCAGAACATCAAATACAACCACTGAGATTCACAAACAAGGCCCCAGAATCCAAAACACCACAGTGCTGAGACAAAGTAGCAAAAAAGAGGAAAGGAAGAGGAAAAGAAAATCACCACCAGATTGATAGAATTTATTTGGATTCCATTCATGTACTTCACCTTTTCCTTAAAAGAAGCATAACTGAGGCTCAATCTATTATTGCAAATATACGCAATTTTAAGTAAAATAAAAAAACTGAAGTTGAATTCAATCTGTTATTCAGAAAAAACATTTTCCAGGGACATGAAATAGCAATGTGTGCAGCATGCAGTTCATCTTGCTGCAGAAGGCTCAAAATGGGGATGGCTAAGGTGAAGCACAAGAATCAGTTTTCCTGTGATTGTGTCTTGACTTCAACTGAAGCAAAATACAGGTTAGGTAGGTACCTGGTCCTCATTCATTTCTGTCAGTAATTTGTTGGCAAGGTCTTTCTCACTCTTGTCTGCCACTTTATTGTTAGCATTTAAAAACAGCTGTTAGAAACAGAGACAAGAATAATGGATATAATTGCATTAAACAGTTATGTGTAGCCAAACTTGTGGAGGCTGCTTTGGACTTGTATTTCACATTTTCAAAGCGAAGAAACAAAAATGTTCTCACACTGGTGAGACAAAATCTTCCTATGAGATTAGCCTAATGTTAATTCTTATAAAACTGAAGACTGTATTTTCACTAAACAGTAAGAGCTTCTTTTCCCCCGGAAACAAATGAAAAATGTGTAATCGTTGAGACAATGAAACAGAACTATCTGGAATTCATACTGGTCACTGTCTTACCAACTGTTATTTCATGTAAAATATCCAAAGTAACAGGAGATGCTAAAAACATTACATATAAGAAATAGACAACAGTGGGGTATTAGCAAAGAAATAGATATAAATGTTTCACTGTTATCCAGCTTAGGTGAAGGCTGGGGATACTTGGACAGAATATTTTAATCCTCAATGGCAGCAAACTGTCTAGGGTGTACAGTATTTAGGACAGTAAGAATAGCAAAATATCTCTGCCATCATCCCAAGAATAAGGCAGACTGCAAATATCTTTAAATAAAAAATATAACCATACTACATTTTCAACTAGGAAACTACTCTGTGTAGATTAGCTAGATTACTAGTCAGGTTCCTGAACCGTAAAGTTTAAAGCTCATTAAACTCAGCTATAATCTAATCAGGATTAAAATTTATCTCGTTCTGGTTTTAGACTATATTGGGGTGTTAAAAAAAAAAAATCCTGATAAAGTCTGAGAAGTTCCTTAAGTTAAAAAAAAAAAAAAAGAACAACACTTCCCTTTAGTGGGAATAAAAACTAAGCATTTGTCTTTTTTCCCCCCTCGTATATTTTGTTCCACTATCTGCTACATGAGTCTCTCTGAAGAGGAGTAACCTGAGAAGTCAATTTCCATAAATTAGGGCAAACAGAAGGACAACACTGAAGATATTACTTTGATTTGCATAGGTATGAAAGCACATAGTTAGAAATTATTCTGAAAGACACATCACAGCCAAGAGTACTGAACACTGCCTCAGAGGGTTGTAACATCAATATTCTTATTTGCACATGTAAAACAGAAGAGAATAAAGACCAACAAAAACCCGTGACCTCCATATGAGTTAAGACATGAAAAATGAAAAGAAAAAATTACCACAATGTCTGCATGGTTTCAATTAATTTAAAATTTGTTCACAAGTTTGTTTTTTTTTAAGCAGGCACACCGCTAGTGGTCATTCTGCTTTGTTCAAAGTCTGACCTCTATCTCGAAGACAGCTTAATAGATGAGAAGATTCAGGACTGATGAAGCAACTCTGTTACATGACTCAGTACAGATTAAGTAACCTGACACCTTTAAAGCAGATCCCTCTTTTTGGATGTCACAGGCCAAAAAACAACATTTGGATCATCAAAACTTAACCACACAGTTTTGAAAAGTTTTTTTTGCAGGTCTCTAAGCCTAGAGCAGAAGCCTTAAAACCAGCAAATATTTAAAAAATATTTAAAGTTTAGAAGATTATTGAACCCCAAGTATTTTGGGATATCTACAGCAGAAACTGAATTCATAAATTAACAGAAAGTAGGATGGAAAGGACCTCAAGGGCCATCTAGTTCAACCTTTCAGGGTAAGAGCATAGTTTAAATGATATGGCTCAGCACCATGTCAAGCTGGGCCTTGAAACTGTCTAATACAGAATAGAATAAAATCAGTCAGGTTGGAAGAGACCTCCAAGATCATCCAGTCCAACCTATCACCCAGCCCTATCCAAGCAACAAGACTATGGCAGTAAGTGCTCCATCTAGTCCTTTCTTGAACACCTCTAGGGACAGTGACTCCACCAACTTCCTGGGTAGCCCATTCACGGCAAATCACTCTCTCTGTGAAGAACTTCCTCCTAATATCCAGCCTATACCTCCCCTGGCACAACTTCAGACTGTGTGCCCTCACTCTGTTGCTGGTTGTATGGGAGAAGAGACCAACCCCCACCTGGCTACAGCCTCCCTTTAGGTAGTTGTACACAGCAATGAGGTCACCCCTAAGCCTCCTCTTCTCCAGGCTAGACAACCCAAGCTCCTTCAGCCTCTCTTCACAAGGCTGTGCTCTAGGCCCCTCATCAGCTTCGTCACCCTTCTCTGGACATGTTCCAGTACCTCAATATCTCTCTTGAATTGCGGGGACCAGAACTGGACACAGTACTCAAGGTACTGACCAGTGCCAAGTACAGGGGAAGGATAACCTCCCTCGTCCTGCTGGCCACACTGTTCCTGATACAGGCCAGGATGCCATTGGTTCTCCTGCCCACTTGGGCACACTGCTGGCTCATGTTCAGCCTACTATCTACCAGCNCTGATCCCTGGGGCACACCACTAGTGACTGGTTGCCAGCTAGATGTGGCACCATTCACCACCACTCTCTGGGCCCGACCCTCCAGCCAGTTCTTGACCCATTTCAGAGTGGATCTGTCCAAGTCACAAGCTGCCAGCTTTGCCAGGAGCTTGTTGTGGCAGACGGTGTCAAAGGCTTTGCTGAAGTCCAGGTAGACTACACCCACAGCCTTCCCTGCATTCAGCAGGCAGGTAACCTGATTGTAAAAGGTGATCAGGTTGGTCAGGCAGGACCTGCCCTTCCTAAACCCATGCTGGCTGGGTCTGATCCCTTGGCCATCCTGTAGGTGCTGTGTGATTGCACTCAAGATGACCTGCTCCATAACCTTGCCTGGCACTAAGCTCAGGCTGACAGGTCTGCAATTTCCTGGTTCCTCCTTCTAGCCCTTCCTGTGGATGGGCACCACATTGGCCAGCTTCCAGTCTTCAGGGACTTCTCCATAGAGCCAGGACTGTTGATAGATGATAGAGAGCAGCTTGGCCAGCTCATCTGCCAGCTCTCTCAGCACCGGAGAATGGATTCCATATGGTCCCATGGACTTGTGAGGATCCAAGTGCCTCAGCAGGTCCCTTACTGCTTCCTCTTGGATTACAGGGGGACTATACTGGTCCCTGGCTCCATCTGTCTGTTCAGAAGGCTAGTTGTCCTGAAGACAACCTGTCCCATTATTGAAAACTGAGGTGAAGAAGGTGTTGAGCACCTCTGCCTTTTCCTCATCTTTTGTTACTATATTCCCCTCTGCATCCAGTAAAAAGTGGAGGTTGTCCTTGCCCCTTCTTTTGCCATTAATACATTTATAGAAACACTATATATAGAGGGCAATCCACCACCTTCCTTGGGGGTTTATTCGAATGTTTAATAGTTTGAATGGTAAAAAACATTTTTTTCTGGCATCCAGTCCAAATCTCCCTGGTAGCAACTTGTGCCCATTACTCCTTGTCTTTACGATGAGGGGCATTTTGTATGGCTTTTCTTTACTACTCCTTTCCATGGAAATATCTTTCATTTCAAATCTGCTGAAGATCCAATAGCATCCTGAGTTTTATGTGTGTATGAACACTCCTGCTCTCTTCAGGGCTGCAGAACACATTTTTACAAAACCTGCTGGTGAATTCAGTACCAAGATTTTCAAAGTAAAGAAGATCTAGAAATACAGTCTCTACACCCAGTTAATATAGAGAAATCCTAATTCCAGAGAAAAATTTATCATTTGGCTTAGAAAAAGAATGGTGATACACTATATTGGTAAATACAGATACACAACATCTTGCCAATTTTCACTCTCTCCCTACTTCCCATCTTTGACTGTGAATGACTGAAAAACAAACCAAAATGCAACCCACTTCACTACGTAGCAAACTGGCAGCATTGATACCAAATAAATCACAGTTGTGTGTGAGACTATCACAAATAAACAAAAGCAACTCAAAGGATGTATCTTTTGACATACATATAGGAAAAACAAAACGAGGTGGAAAAATAGACTAGTTCTTCCTGCTGTCTTAAATTTTACCACTTGTTTATATGAGAACAGGAACACAGTCTCCATGAACATCACGTTACTTCGTTACTTAAACTAAAAAAGATATCCCTTAGAGAGTACAAAGTCAGACAAAAATAGGCAGGTTCAAAAACAGAAGAGGTGAGTGGAAAGGTCAAACAATGTATTTTCAGAAGATTAAAAAACCCTACAAACTCTATTCAAAACACTTGAAAACAATTGGTGCTTTGCTGTTGATTATAACCACAGTTAAGACATAATTCTAATTATTTTTAATATATCACTGCACTAAGTTCTGATACAAAATCAAAATGGATTTGAATCAAATCATATACTGCAGCTAGCATTACATTATCCAGCATTAGAAGAGCTCAAACTAGCTACACCACGAACATATCACAAAAAGAGAAATAAAGTATTCTACAGAGTTACATCACATTTACGTTCTTTTGCAGAGAGAAAAGTGAAAACTACAAAGCAGTCAGTGGAAGACACTATCTTGCAAATTATGACAATCTGGGATTGAGATGAAAATACAACATCTACGTAAACACTAAACATATGTAAGAGAAAAACTGAAGAATATTTGCAACAGCTTGAACTAATGTTTTACATCAGCTACACAAAACTCAAGTATTCTTATATAAAAATAAAAGCACACCAGCAAGGTTTTCTTAATGGAAAACTTTAACTCTGAAATTAGAATTCAGACCTCCATCCAGCAGCATTTGTAAGTGACTTCCTAACAAAACTGTGACAGAATATGGAGGACAAAACCCAACCCAAACCAAACCAACAAACAAAAAACCTCCCACCAAAATAAAACTATGAAACAGGAGAGGGAACTGATTCCAGTAGCAACCTTAATATATTGTGGATACTGAGTGGGGTCTGTAAAGGTATTTTCCTCTCAACTCAGAATAAATATTCATTGCTTTAACAAGATAGACAATAAACTTCACTAGGAATTTTAAAAAAGGAACTTGGATCCTTCAGATCTTTCATTGAATTAGTGGCTCTAATCAATCCAAATCTTAATTTCCAGTACACAGACACAACAAAATTTCATTTAATTCAGAAGAAAAATTTAAAAGGTAATTAGTATGCCCTCAGTACTACAAGATCAGTTTTGTTAAAAATATCCTGATAAGGGAAAATTTACCTTGCAGTTCTGCAACAGTCGAATGAGATGCTCAAAGCAGTTACTGTTAAGGAAAATTGCCTGCAGTACAGGCCTATCTGTGCAGTCTAACATGGCTGTGATGGTATCTATAAAATTAAAACAGAACTGGCATCAAAGACAAAACACTTCCCAAATACTTCAGGTATTTTCTCTGCACATTACATAATAAACATGGAGGTGTGAGGGGGATGAGGGAAATATAGAACAGACTATACGCTGTAAATTCCTTGGTGGAGAATGCCATGCACCGAGCACTAAGTTTAAACCTAAACATTTTGATGCTATGACATATAAACTATAGTATATCTGGAATAAAATTCAGGCACCAAATATCTTTGATTGTACTGGGCCTCCATTTAAGGTCATTGCCATTTGTGAGTCCATAAGCAGTGTGCCTTTCATTTAAAGAACACAAACACTTCCTCACCAAGCAATTACTCTGCATTCTATAGCAGCCTTTTACTGCAGAATTTTTCAGTTCCTCAGTATTAACCCTCACTCTTCCTGAAAGTTTGGGAAAATAAATGGTTTTACTTATATTTCCCATTCTAAACATCGAAGTAGAAAAAACCTCCAAATCCTGAATTCCAATTACTTAAATGTAACTGCTTCAGACCATCATTTTTGGTCAATGTTTGCAATAATACCATTTGAAGAGTGAACTATCATTGAACAACCACCACATGGGTGTTTTATTGCAGACCCATATTATTCTGCAGGAAAGGTGCTGATGAATATCAGCTGTTGCCTAGCAAAAGGTTTATTTTTTCAAATGGGACTGGCAGTGCATGAACTTTGGTTACATGATTGCAATTCAGTATGTTTTTTTGTTTTGTTTTGTTTTGTTTTTTTTTTGTGAATTATTAAACAATAATACATCTATAGTAACATCAATGCAGAAATGTTTCAAATCTTAATTACTTAGCCAAGTGAACGCTTTTTGGTAGAACAGTCAGTTATATTATAATTCAATCATTATTTGCTTTGTAGTTATTATCAAAGATATTAAAATAATTGCACGATTGGGTACTCACTTAGCATTTGAATCTGTAGTGCTATGAACCTCCTCTCCCACTGCCTGCATCTCCTTGGATTAGGTAAAGCTGAATGGTCTGAATTAAGCAGCTTGAAATAGTTCTCCAATATTGTACTGGTCTCCACTTGCCGCTGGTCAGAACTGCTGGTTAGAAGGATATGCACAACTTCTGTTAGGCACTTCAGAGTCAGCTCTGCCTTCCTGCTCACTTCCTCAGGGTTCCTGTCATCCCAGTTGTCACAGTCTGCTAAAACACGCATCAAGACTTCCATGGTGGCAGGAGATACTGCTTGAAGAGCATTCCTCTGAAACCCAAGCGGGTGAGAAATTATTAAAGAAATAATAAATAAACAAGCACAAATCTCTTTAAACCAGCAGTTTGAGTTTTCTGAATCACATAATATTCATTACGTCTGATGATGTTCTTTAATTGTTAAATAAATATGAAATATTCTACTTGGATTATACTGATGAATACAGAGGAACTGCATCCCATCTCATTCAACTAACTAGGCTTTCTTTTTCAAATATTTATAGGGAAAATTAAATATAATTTAAATGCCTGCTATGAAATTATTTGAAGGTAGCCTTGATAAATTGCCAATTCTAGTAAAATTTTCACTTGAATTTACATTTCACTGTGAATTTTCATTTCACAATACTATACTACTCTTCCTGAAGGTCTGACTGCATAGGTTCAGGGCCACCATATATCTGAATCAGGAGCCCAGTCCCACAGAGAGCTTTGAGAAGCTTTCAAACTCAATTTTTTCACCTGCCTGAGGTGTGCTGCAGCCATACCCATGCTTGGCCATATACTATCCCGAACCCAAGCTTCAGGCTTGACTGCCCAGCTTGACCTTAGACCTGTGGATGGGCCTAGCAACTACTGGACTCTTGACTGACTTTATTTACCATAACTAGACCAAATCCCCAACCTGTGCTGCCCAGACTTCCTAGCTACATCTCACGCTTTATTACTACAGACTTGTCTAGTTATCTGGGGCTGTTTGATCCTGGTTACTACACTCAGACCTGCTCTGATCACCCTGTTCAGGCATAGTGAGACTGCACCTTTTGCCAGTGAGGTCAGTTTGCCTGCATGTTCATCATGCTCAGCCTCAGCTTGCCTTTTGGGTAGAACAGTGTCTGGCCTTGCTACTCCATGGCAACATCCTAAAAAGCTCTCCCTTCTGCATTGTCAGAAGTAACATCTGTTTGTGACCGGACTTAGAAACGGATAACAGAAGTTAGTCATGACAGTGGATATTGTCTTCACTAATGATGAATGGATCCCTCTTCACATTACTTCAAAGATTTTAACCAGCTTCCAAGCTATAAAGGCCCTGTGCCTCCTGATGAAACAGCATACTTCTAACATTGGGACTTAAACTAGATGAACTACAAACATTGATACAAAACTTTTATCTTTGTAAGGGGAAATTCCTAATGTAGTTATCCATATTTTTTATGATAGGAAAAATATCGCAACAGGTATACATTCATATGAACTTAATGTAGGCAACAAATTTCTACTGTTATTTGAAAGCAAGACCTAGCTTTTAGCACTTACATAATAGATAAAAAAACAATGCAAAACAACCCCAAACTTTATAAGACAATTCACAGTCAAGAATAAATTCTTCTCACTTCTGGGTTATGAGGTATTTATAAACCTTAAACTATAAGCACGCATGTCAAGTCTTCAGCAAGCTGGAAAGAGTTTAGAATATCCTTACCTGACCACCAGCCACAATAGCTCCAAAAAGATGTAGCAGGCAACATTTCAGGCTTTCCTTGAGATGTTCACTTTCTTGAAAGCATTCTGACAGGCATAAATAAAAAATAATTCCTTTCTTTGGTCATAAATTATACAAAGTTTTTTTCCTCTCAAAAAACCCACCAAAACCCCAATATAATAATAAAATTATTATCTACTCCCTGTCATCATGCAAATAATTATGTAAATCAGACATAAGCATATAAACTCTAGCATTATCAAAGACCACAACAAGACCACAGTTATTAGGAATTCACTGGACCAGACTTTCATCTTGCATAAAACCTTCCATGCAGGCTTGCTGAACTACAAACATACAACTTTTAATCTGATCCAGAATGTAAATCGAGGCCAGTTTGTTCATACTAATAACAAATAGAAGGACATGCTTAACATACAAGAAATTAGCAAGTACGAAAAGGGTTAGAGTAATTTTGGCACAGAAAGTCTAATATCACACGCAATGTAGGTAGCTTAGAAATACAATAACTGAGCTTGCTCCCTTTTAAACCGAACTTCCCAGGAAAGCCTATGCAGGTCTGTAACCTTTCTAACAGTAGTCTCTTTAAAGACAATTACCCTGCATCTCCTTTTGTGCCCTGATATAAACAAGTTATAAACAGCTTGAGGAACTCATCTATAGGTGTAACCTTGATATTGGTGTTATAGCAGTAACACTAGACAAAGTAGCTGCAACAAGCTACAAAGGATTAGTTTAGTTGGAATTAACCACTGTAAAATTTTCTGTAACTTTGAGAGAGAACAGATGACAACTTGGGTTTGTAAAAACTGATATTTTAAGCAAACAATAGAAAACGTAAGAATTTTATAGTAACTAAAATAACAGTTTACCTTTTAAGACAATTACTAATTATTGCAAGGAAAAATTCTGAATATATACTGAATGTGTAAGCCTGTTCTAAAAGAAAATTGTACAGCTGTTTTTTAAATCTTGTTTTCAAAAGGAAAGAAAGCTTAGATGACCACATGGTTAGTCTGCTAGCCCAATCACTCCTTTGACTTACTGCTTCTGAATCTTTTGGGGAACCTTAGACAGATTTGAAAGAGCAGTACTCAGGAGACCATACTAAATCATTAAACTGAGCAGACCAAAAATAGTTCAAATTAGTGTTGCCATAGCAGAATGTCTAAAGCACATGCTCAGCAATTTCTTGCTATTTTACATACACAGAGAGAGAATCTCAAGGAACAGCACAAGTGTGACTCAAACCTGAGAAACCAAATTATAAAATGCTAACACTCTAAAAATGGAGCTTTTGTTTTTATTTTTAATTGAAGCTGCATTAACGGATAGCTACAAAAAGGGCTGATTTCACCCATATCCTCCTCTTCCAGCATACTCCTGATACTTCAATTCTTCTGGCTCTAGCACTTTGATGTGCTAAACGGGTGAAACTAGCTGGGCATCCCACCTTCCCAGGATGTAAGTACAGAACATGGCCACCTAAGTCCTCCTTTTCCACACAGCTAACCTATAATGGAAAGAACACATCAATTCCAAAGTAGCCATCATGATATTTAATGACTTAACAGCATAGTTCCCCACACTGCAGTTCAAGCAGCATGTGCCAGTTGGGTGGTACACTTTCCTTCTTTCTAGTTAAGTCACAATAAGAGACAAAAATGCAAGGACACTTTCCTATTGTTCCATACAAGTTATTTAAAATTTCTACGGGAGTGTTATGTGTGATCACTGTACATATCCCAATAAATGGAACATTGGCAATTCACAGCACCAGCCCTATTAAACCACATGAGGCACTGAAAGAACCCTAAAAATGCCCAGGCTTTTAAAGATCACAGAATCACAGAATGTCAGGGGTTGGAAGGGACCACAAAAGATGATCTAGTCCAACCTCCTTGACAGAGCAGGATCACCTATAGCAGATCACACATGAACATGTCCAGGAGGGTCTTGAAAATATCCAGAGAGGGAGACTGATGAGAAGAATGGCAAAATAGTGATGCTTAGGGCAAAAAAACAAGCACACAAGCAAAACACTTCACTCAGCCTCCAAAATCAAGTAAGGGGCTTTTACATTTATTAGGCATTCTTAGGGGGGAACTGGGAGTCACTAAGTTTACTCCTCCAAAGACGACAGTTTTTAAGCATGCTATTGATAATACTTACGGTAAAAGAAAGGGACAAATTCAACAGTGAGGGATGCTGGTTTATACTTCTGTCTGCTCTTTTCAACTGTACTAAGGAAACGTCTGTAATTGCATTAAAAAAAGATACATCGAGATATTACTCCCTTATGATTTGTTAATTTATAGCTTCATAATAGAAAACACTGCTCAAAATTAAGAGTTATCTTTTGCCCACAATTTTTTTCTAAAAGTCAAAGAGCATTTTGTTTGAAAAAATAAATCACAGCTAATCTTCCATTTACTATTCTGTTCCAAGAAATACCTTAACCTCCAATATGTTACTGAGTCCCTGATCACTGTAAGTAAGCCACCAGCTAGGCTGCCAGATTTCTTAAACATGCACCTTGAAATGGGCACAAAATACTTACAGGGTTACTACAGGAGGCAGGGGCGGTGTGTGGTTTTAAAAAANTCCAAAGAAGGAACATGTCTATATTGTGATCTGCAGTAACTTCTTTTGCCCTAATTCAATCAAGTCTGTCTGCCTCATTCCTTCTGGCATCCTTATTCCACTAGTTTAGAAACACAGACTAGATTATGAATGAAGGAAGCAATGGAAGCACCCTCCCGCCACTCAGTTACAACGAAACACCTCTTTGCATATCCTCAAACATAATTTTAACTTCTAGACTACCAGTAAATATACTATAATTTTCAAAAAGTATCCTGTTTCAGAAAGTACAACACATTTCTGTGGTGTGATTATACTGATTCTGTGCTGAATTCTGCACCTTCATTGGCTGCAAATTCAGTGATTTTGAGTACTTAGGATCTTAGGTAGAGTATATGAGATGTGCTGGCATTAGCTACACTAAATCTGAAAACAATTTAGCAGTCCATGCAGTATTACGACATACTGCAGATTTTGAGCTACAGAGGAAGCCCAGCAACCAAGGTTGACAGGATCCCCACTCTGTTTGCAGAGTCAGACATATGACTTGCTGTACAAATGCAAGTCAAAGAGCTAGCAGGCTCTGGAGAATGCATACCATGAAAACGGAAGTTTTGCTAGACTACGTAACACCATACACAATCTCTCTATGCCTTTGGTTATTTGCATACAGAAGTTCAATATTTGATGCATGTCAAAATGGTCCTGGCAGAAATAAAATTCAGAAGCTAAAAGAAATGCAGCTCCGAATGACAGCAGCAAGGAGCAGCAGCAGAAAACGTGTTTAACCATACTAGACTATGTACATTTAACGTTATTAATTTAGGGCTAATAAAGGAGAACTATAAGTGAAAAAAAAAATCACAGAAATTTAGAAGGTCTCTGAAGAGTCAGATATAACAGCTAAAGTGAATCACTAGTAGTTTCATAAAAACAGGGCCTGTGCCAAGAATGACAGAAATTACGTATCTTGGAGAGCCCATTTACTATCTCTTCATACTCTCCCCTTCTGGAAAGCCTCCCAACTCACTTTTCCACTAAATGGAATAGGACTTACGAGTACTCTGGCAACTTTGGTGGCAGTGCAGTTAAGTTTCTGGAACACCTGTTTTTTTGGTAGGAAAAAAATAATCCTTAATCCCATTCTAAAGACTGTATCTTTAGGGAAAAATCCCACCTGAACTGCACTACCCAACAGTTGTAAAATACCAACAGCAGAACATACATGTAACCTGACATGAGGCAGCAGTAGTTCTGTCAGAAGCTTTATATATAATTTCTCTAAAACTGCCTTTCAAAGTTTCTACAACCTTGCCCTATTCCACACATACCCTGCAATTTGCTGCCTCCAGTTTCGATATGGATCATAGAGACTTTCACAAAAAGCCAGTGCATGTCTCACAAACTCTTCTATGTGCGTCTGATCAGCCACTTCTTTTTCTTTCGTTTTGCTTTTTAACTGAAGAAACAAGAAAGCCATGATCAGCAAATTGCTTGAAGTTGAAAAGCAATCTTCATCTCCTCCAGAATTGTTCCCCACACTATTACTAAAAAAGTGGACCGCAAAAGTAGGAACAAGAAGTATTGGATGGCAAAAATAAGAGATGTGAACTGTTAACCACATACCTGTTGAATGTATAACGTAGTCATGGTGATAACATGGTTAATGTATGAACACATCCCAATCTCCTCCACATTAGCCAAATTTCTACGAAGACAACACAAAAACCACAGATATGAACTGAGTGTACCATCTGAGGCAAGTTCAAACAATGTTTGTTTTAGCATTTTGTCTGTAATCGTATAAAATTATATTAGCATTTCAAAAGTACTCTCGAAAAGACTGCATGTACTCAAATTTCAGTCACAGTAACAGCTCTAAAGTTGTCTTCTAATACGAAGGAAATGAAAGGCCTGACTTGCTCCACTGTAGGCCAGTTCCGTCTGGAATCTGAGGTTTCAGAGGTTAAGCAGATTCCCAGGACACTCTAAATAGAAAGCTTAGAAACTGCATCTGTTAGAAAGGCAGTAAGTTCCACTTATCCCACATTACTGGTGTGTAGACTTTCTAAAAGTTTAGCAAACAGATTAACTAGCAACATATATTCACTTTAAATTCTCCCAAAACAACCATCTAATATTTCCCTTTAGACCATAAATAAATCAACAGCAACAAAGAAACAGCATACACATTCAAAGAGCATACACGTGTTACTTCTCAGTCGCAGCCACAAAGATCAAATACTGGAGTGATGATGTAAGGAGAATTTTTCAGCAATTAATAAAACCGCCCACATGTAATTCAGAAACACATTAACATTATCTACTTAGCTTATTTAATGTTCCAGGATGCTAAACATTGCCCTACAACTCTTTGCACTGTTTGAGGGGTACAGATAGCTAAAGGATCAAAAAAAAAAAAAAACCCATACCAAAAAAAACCCCACAAACCCACAGAAAACCCAACCCTTCAATTACTCTTTGGAAAATGAGATTCCCTATTATATTTTATCTCCTTTCTCCCTTAATGCAGTTTATAATAGAAGACTAAAGAAGCAGTGAGGAATAGACCCCTAAAAACAGTTTATTCACCTGCTTCAACAAAATAAAGCATAAAGCTCAGAAGGAAACCAGCTGTATTAACAGTGTAGTAAGCTAGTTTCCTAAGTTGTCTATGGAATTTTAAGTATATCAAGAATGTGAAACAGTTCTTCCTGTACAATTCCCTCAAGAGTTATTTCATACCCCAGACTTGTTAGAGTGTGCCTTATTCTTTTAAAAGTATTTCTTATACCAGGTGCACTACATCTGGAGTTCCTGTACATATATTTTACATAATTACAAGGAATTTAATGTCTATTCTTCTACTCCATTTCTTATGACAAACATTATTGCGAAGATGATTAGACTGTTTTCCTCTCTTTTATTCCTTCTTCCTTTAATTCAAAAACAGAAAAATGCCATTTTTATGTTCCTACTATAAAGTGCCAGACCACACTGTATTCATTAGTATCTGTATTTATAGGCTACATTAAGATTTCTTAAACTAAACAATTGCGTTTGATGTAGCCATCAGAACACACACCTGCAAAGGATGATGAAGAATTTCACAAGTAAAAGAGACAGAGCCTGCTGCTGCTCTTCTAGTCCATCTGACATTTTCTGGACACACTGTAGCAGCTGAAGCCTGAGGACCTGAAGAATGTTATCAGGAAGCAGTGATATTCCTGGAGGAACATCATCCACCCTAAGGAGAAAAAAAACACATGCAGACTTGTTAGTCATGCAAATGACACATTATCAATCAATTTCAAAGTGCTTGAGTAGCATTCCAGTAAACCTCTATAAGAAAAAATACTGAACTGATAGCTCACAAACATTTTCCAATGAAGCACAAGAAGATGGTGGCAACATACAATTCTGAGCTTCCTTTTCCCCAGCAATGAACTACACTGAAAAACCCCAAGTGTTAAAAATTCATTAAGTGGATTCTTAAACCCTCCTTCAAGCAATAAGCCAGCCTTAATGGCCACAAAGAAATTGCTTAGTCTTCAGCAGGTGAACAGGTGACCTTGGAAATCCCTGAACAAGGTAAGGAATGACTACCACAGAACGAAACATGAAAACTAAACAGAAGTGGAATATTTTCAGCATCCAGCTGAAGATTAAAAGCTGAACTAAATGTCAATTATTAAATAGCTAAAGAGATCTAGTTAGTGTTCACCCACAGTGAACCTCCTATCTTTCTTACATGAATTACAAAAAGCCACGCAAAATATGATTTAATACAAAAAGAAAGATATTCACAATAAGATGAAATGAAGACTTAAAAATTAGAATCTGAATGTGCAGGAAAGAAGGCTCTCCAAAATCCACATCACTCTTGGCACACTGATTTTGTGTGAAAAATTAACCTATACTTATCAGTTTCTGGATATCATTAACCAAGCAAATATAATTTTTTACTGCTATCTAATTATTTTTCGGAGACACAGAAAGATTGTTGTATTGGCATTAAATGTATTAAACCTATCACAGCTGTTCTCTGAGAGGAAGAGTGTTTATCCACTGCTGCATGTGCTAAAGAGAATTTGCCTTTGGCAACAGCTATTTACCCTGACACATTCTCTATGAACACTACATAGGAAAATACAAGACCTAAGCAAGAGCCTTAAAGGTTACAAAAGCCTGCAACATGGCCAAAGCGAGGGGGAAAATGGCAACAAATGAAAAATTCACCTAGCTCAAAAATGCGCTAATACAACACTTGCATAGATGCACCTTGTGTAAGGCACCAAAAAGTGCAGAGAAATGCAATGTTTGATTCTGAACAGTGTGACAGTGACTATTTGACAGAAATGGAAAACAATATGTTGTTTAGCTTCTAAAACTTAAAAAGAACTCCGTAAGAAAGCAAAAACTGAGGGCAAATTTATTAGTAAAACAACCAGACAGATAAAAAGACAATATGCTCTTACATCCTAGAAAACAAGTGTTACCGACAGATACACAGAGGACCAAACACTGTTCGTTCCTTTGCCTCTTCAGAGCTGTGAAATTTGCTTTTCAGATTCTGAGATTCAGAATCTTGAGGGATGTAAAGATATAACAAATTTTACAGAGTCTAGGCTCTAAACCAATAAAAGTGAGAGCAACTGCTTTTGACCAACACAACTCAAAAAGGAAATTTTTATTTCTATGATGACACATTCACCTCTCCAGATGCAACAGATTCACACCTCTGGGGACTATACGCATGGCTTCTCACAATCTGATAACTGGCCAGCTCTCTATTACAAAAAAGTTTATTTTTTGACAGCCAAAATTATACATACAGAAATAATTTTCCTTAAATGGCCAACAAGTCTTTTTCAATATGATCCTAAAATACTTCACAACAGCACACTGTTCATGTCTCAAGTCCCAGAGAATATTTTTTTCTGCAGTATCTGCTACTGTACAACCCACAAGAATTTACTGTCTCACGCAAGACTGGAACAAGAAATACTAATTGGGATTATTCAAACCGAATATAGTATGAAGTATATAAACCAATAAATAAATACTTGTAAGTAATCAAACTTATTTTTGTCTTAGAGCCTAAGTTACTACTATATCAACACAACTAACTATGTAAACAAAGCATTCCAAAAGGAAGGGAGAAAAACATTCTCAGAAATGATACCTTAAGTGCCATTCTTACGCAATGGCTGATGCTCTACCTTGAAGTTATGAAAAAGACTTTGACATGTTTGGGTTCTTTTTATTTAAAAATTTCCTTGCATTACATTAACACAGTTATGCAACGATATAAAAGTCATCTCAGGTATTTGAGGGGTAGAGATAGGTTGATAGCTACAGAGGTGTCTCAGTGTGGACAGGTTCAAGTACAGACTGAGAACAGAGTGCCCAAAGAACAGGGTTAAGCGAAAATGAGTGGGAAAGTCAGCTCCAATAAATGCACAACTGAAATGCCTCTACACTAATGCTAGGAGCATGGGGAACAAAGAGCAAGAATTGCAAATATGTGCAAGTCTACAGGGTTATGATGTCATCGGCATCACTGAAACATGGTGGGATGGATCTCATGATTAGAGCATAGGGATAGATGGGCATAGACTCTTCAGGAGGGACAGGCAGGGGAAAAGGGGAGGAGGGTGTCATCCTCTGCATCAATGATAAACTAGAATCCATACAGTTCAACCTGAGGATATGCAATGCAAAACCAGAAAACTTATGGGTAAAAGTTAAAAGGAAGGCACAGGAAGGGGACATCATAGTAGGAGTCTGCTACAGACCTCCTGATCAGGGAGGTGAAACAGATGAGGTCCTTTACAAACAAATAGGAGAAGCTTCACGCTCACAGGCCCTGGTACTCATGGGGGACTTTAAACACCCTGACATCTGTTGGAAGGACAACACAGCACAGCACCAGCAATCTAAGAGGTTCCTGGAATGTATTGATGATGACTTTGAGTTTAAGATCCTCAAGGTATCAAAGAGGGTGCACAGCAAACTCACTGCTCTGGATTTCAGAAGAGCAGACTTCAATCTCTTCAGGGACTTCCTTTGCAGCGTGCGATGGGAAAACAACTCTGGAAGGAAGGGGGGCCCAGGAAAGGCGGACAGTGCTTAAGGATCACCTCCTCCAGGCCCAGGAGCAATGCATCCCAAAAAAGAGGAAGGCAGGTAAGAGTGCAAGGAGGCCTGCATGGATGAATGGAAAGCTCCTGGACACACTTAGATGCAAGAAGAAAGCCTACAGAAAGTGGAAACAAGGACAGGTAACCTGGGATGAATACAAAAAAATTGTTTGTGCAACCAGAGATCAGGTTAGGAAAGCTAAAGCACAGCTGGAATTGAGTCTGGCTAGGGACATTAAGGGGAAAAATAATTTCTTCAGGTATACACTAGTGAGAAAAGAAGGACTAGGGAGAAGGTGGGCCCCTTCCAGAAGGGAAATGGAGAGCTGGTGACAAAGGATATGGATAAGGGTGAGGTGATCAATCACATTTTTGCCTCAGTCTTCAGCAGCAAGTGCTCCAACCACAACGTCCAAATTCCACAGGGCAAAAGAAAGGACTGGGAGAAGGAAGATCTGCCCACTATAGTTAAAGATCATGTCCATGAGCACCTAAGGAAGCTAAATGTGCACAAGTCCATGGGGCCTGATGAGGTCCTGAAGGAACTGGCAGATGAAGTTGCTAAACTACTGTCCATAGTATTTGAAAGGTCATGGCAGACTGGTGAAGTTCCTGCTGACTGGAAAAGGGCAAACGTAACTCCCATCTTCAAGAAAGGAAAAGAGGATGACCCCAGGAACTACAGACCGGTCCATCTCACCTCTGTGCCTGACAAGATCATGGAGCAGATCCTCATGAAGGCTCTGCTAAGGCAAATGGAAAACAAAGCAGAGGTGAATGGTGGTAATCAGCATGGCTTCACCAAGGGCAAGTCATGCCTGACAAATATGGTGGCTTTTTATGGTGAAGTCACAGCAGTGGTGGACAAGGGAAGGGCAACTGATGTCATCTACCTGGACCTGAGTAAGGCCTTTGACTCTGTCCCACATGACATCCTGGTCACAAAACTGGAGAAACACACGCAGAGAACACAGACTTGATGGGTGGAGCACTGCTGGATAAGGAATTGGCTGGATGATTGCATGCAGAGAGTGGTGATCAAGGGCACAATGTCCACCTGGAGACCAGTGACAAGTGGCATCCCTCACGGGTCAGTGCTGGGACCAGTGCTGTTTAACATCTTTGCCAGTGACATGGACAAAGGAATCGAGTGCACCCTCAGCAAGCTGTGTGGCACAGTTGACTTGCTGGAGGGCAGGGATGGCATCCAGAAGGACCTGGACAGGCTGGAGAGGTGGGCCCAGGCCAACCTCATGAAATTCAACAAGGCCAAGTGAAAGGCCCTGCACCTGGGTCGCTGCAATCCCAAGCACAAATACAGGCTGGGTGGCAAATAGCTGGAGAGCAGCTCTGAGAAAAAGGACCTGGGGGTCTGGGTGGATGAGAAGCTCAACATGAGCTGGCAGTGTGTGCGTGCAGCTCAGACAGCAACTGTGTCCTCGGCTGCATCAAGACAGGCATGGCCAGCAGGGCAAGGGAGGGGATTCTCCCCCTTTACTCTGCTCTCGTCAGATCCCACTTGGAGTACTGTGTGCAGTTCTGGAGCCCTCAACACAAGAAGGACATGGAACTACTGGAGCGAGTCCAGAGGAGGCCCACGAAGATGATCAGAGGGCTGGAACACCTCTGCTATGAGGACAGGCTACAAGAGTTGGGGCTTTTCAGCCTGGAGAAGAGAAGGCTTTAAGTAGACCTTATAGTAGCCTTCCAGTATCTGAAGGGGGCCTATAGGAAGGCTGGGGACTATTCACAAGGTTTTGTTATGACAGGACAACGGGTAATGGGTTTAAACTGGAAGAGGGGAGATTTGAACTAGATGTTAGGAGGAAGTTCTTTACAGTGAGGGTGGTGAGACACTGGAACAGGTTGCCCAGGGAGGTTGTAGATGCTCCCTTCCTGGAGGTGTTCAAGGCCAGGTTGGATGATGCCTTGAGCGACCTTTTCTAGTGGGAGGTGTCCCTGCCTATGGCAGAGGGTTGGAACTAGATGATCTTTAAGGTCTCTTACAACCTAAACCATCCTATGATTCCGTGATTCTGGTCTGTGTTATATTCACATACTACAGATCAAACACACACCAATCTCTCCTCAGCCAGTGATAAGCATTTTGGAACATAGAACTGTAGAAAGCCAGGCTTTACTTTTTAACAATCATGAAAACGTGTTATTAGCATTCCTATCACAATCCCTGAATCATTTTATGTGGGTTTGAAGTAAGTAACTTAAAGTAGTTTCTATGATACTTCACAGAAGCCTGAGATCATGCAAACCAAGAGCAGAAAAATACCATGACATCACTCTGGAGGCCTTCATGGTTTCTGAAAGTATTAAACCAAATGGCAATTATTCTCCTTCAGTGAGGGGAAAACTCCCACCAGCTAGTAATGGTTTTATCCCATTCACAGTAAATGCGTACAAGATGAATAAATGTTCTCACAGAAAAGACAGGTGCACCAAACTTTTCAAAACCCTCAGGATAGCTATTTTCATCTTTTCAGTAAAATCACTGAAAACACCATTAGTGAAAACATTTCACTTAAAAATATATAGAGTAGATGCAGAAAAATCAAGGTAGAACTGAAGCTGTATAAGCCTATAAGCTGCAAACTGCATAAGCTCTACTTACATAGTCAAATCATACTATTGGATACATTTGGTCTCTGTATTTAGCAATTTTCTAACTGCACCGTGTAGCATATTTCAGATTTCCAATGCAGACTTAAGGAAATTTATAGAAGAAACATTCTTATCAGTTAAATCAGGGAGTGACAGTGCCAACTAAGAGTCCTTCTTTCAGCAAAACCAGTCCACACTAATAATTTCATTATGTTTCTTAAGTGGTGTTTTCCTGGCAGCTAAAACCAGTAGAGGTGTTTTATATTGACAGAAAACTTTATGTCTGTCTTCCAAAAGGCTAGCTTCACCCAGGAATCTCTACAGGCTCTCTTCTCACTAACCAGTTTCTTGTTATTTCCTCTCATTTGCCCTTTAGTAGACAAGGTCTTCCAGCTGTAAATCATACCAAGATTTATACAAAGGACTAGTTAGCATTGCTTATTATATCCAAGACCAAAAGATAGAACTATTAATAAGTGTACTGGGTTAGAGCAGATTCCTCTCCTCAGCCCTCCCCCCACTGGTAAACTCACTACAACACAGATTTATTTTTTTTTAAAGTCAGGAAAAACAAAATTGTATTTTCTTGTAGTTTAAACTATATAAAGAGAATAAACTACTACAGGGAAAAAAAAATAACCTTAAGGAGGATGGGGAAGGGGTCAAGCCGTGGTAAAGCAGCAGCAGCCAAAACAGTGGCAGGGGAAGATAGCAGCAGGGGAAGACAGCAGCAGGAGCAACAGAAAGCAGCAGAAGTGGGAGAACAAGCTGTGCTTCCACACATAAGGCTTTTGATGCTCCAATAAATTATATTAACTTATCCATTGTTCCTATTATAGGGCCTATCCCTAGAATGTTCACCTCTTCACTACTATTTCCTATGTCTGAGCTAGAAATCTAGCTCAAACGGCCACAATCCACCTCTTTAATACAATTCCCATTCGAGCATCAAGTCATTCCATCTAAATTAGAGACAACATCAGTGACATGAATGGTAGTTGTCCAGGCTTCAGGCATTTTTTCTTCAATTCCTAGCTATCTATCTCCTTGTTTCCATTGATCTCAGGCATCAGCTAGCTCACAGGATTTCAGGAAACTGTCAGATGTTTTCTTCAGTAGATAGGATGGAGGAGGACTCAAATTCACAGCATTCATGCTCATGTACGGTGGGTTCTTCAAGGGTTTTATGCACACCACAATTATCTGAAAAAGAACTCATAACAACTCTGACATTCTATCTGCTAATGTCAAGTTCCTTTGTAGAATACATCGTATTTCACCATTCTTTTGCATAATTCAGTATTTATGGCCAGGTCTTTTGACAGAAACCACCCCTCGGACAGGCATAGCCTCCCCAAAGGGGAGAATACCCAAACAGACATCCCCAACAAATTATTTTCATGAATAACAGGAACCCTGTCACCTCCTACCTTTCGTAACAAATCTGAATGAGACAGCCCTGCTTGGTTGGTAGAACCTCTACTGTTCACTACCCAGGTAGCTTGGGCTAGATGTTTCTTCCAATTCTTTAAGGTTCCTCTCTTCAGTGCTTTTAAAGTTGTTTTCCACAAACTATTATAAAGATCAGTTTTGCCTGAGGCAGGTGCATAATAGAGGATGTAGTATATCCACTCAATGATGTGCTCTTTGGCCCAAGATTTCATGAGGTTCTTCTTAAAATGAGTACCATTACCTGATTCAATTTGCTCTGGAATGCCATGTCACCATGATTTGTCATTCCGAGCCCAGAGTGGTGCTACGTGCAGTAGCATGGGAAACTGGATAGGTTTCCAGCCATCTGGTGCTTGCTTCTACCATGGTCAGCACATGTTGCTTTCCAGTCTGAGAAAGATGTAGAGTGATGTAATTAATCTGCCATGCCTCACCATCTTTGTACTCCACCCATCACTCACCTTATCATAAGGGCTTCAGACGCTTGACTTGTTTCGTAGCAGCACAAATGTCACAGGCATGTATAACTTGCATTATAGCATCCACAGATATGTCGATTGCTCTATCCCATGCCCACTGGTAGGCGGCATCTCTGCCTTCATGTCCTGAGGAATTATGGGCCCACCAAGCTAAGAACAGTTCACCTTGGTGTTTTCAATCCAAACCTAATTTACAGTTCACATCCATTTGAAACACCTTGGCAGCCAAATCTGCCTGACAGTTGTATTCATGTTCCTCGGTGGCTTTGCTCTTGAGCATGTGAGCGTTTATGTACTGTACTCTTACAGGAATTTTCTCTAGACAGGTAGCAATGTCCTTCCATAAGTCAGCAGCCCAAGCTGGTTTTCCTTTCCATTGCCAATTATTTCTTCTCCAGTCCTTTAGCCAACCCCGTAAGGCATTGGCCACTATCCACAAACCAGTTTAGAGGTAAAGCATGGGCCAATTCTCATGCTCAGCCACATCAAGAGCAAGTTGGATAGCTTTTATCTCTGCAAACTTGCTCAATTCCCCTTGTCCAGCTCTTGCTTCAGCCACTGCTTGCACAGGGCTCCCACCTGCAGCTTTCCATTTTCACTTGTTTCTGACAAGGCAACAGGAACCATCTGTGAATAAAGCATAGTCCCTTTCTTCATTTGACAAATCGCTGTAAGGAGGAGCTTCCTCAGCCTGAGTTACTCTCTCTTCTGGAGGATTTATACAGTTTGTGCCTTCCTGCCAGTTTGTGATCATCTCCACTATGCCAGGTCATTCGAAACTCTCCATGCTTGCTCACTGCATTATGAGAGCCATCCACTTAGACCAGGTAACATCAGTTGCATGATGTGGTGATGACCCCTTTCCTTTAAACACCTAGTTCAAAACTGGTGATCTGGGAGCCAAAAGATGTTGAGAGTCTGTTCTGATTACTTCAGAAGCAGCTTTTCCTCCTTCATAAATGGCAAGAATCTCTTTCTGTGTTGGAGTACAATTTGCTTCTGATCCCCTACATCCTCTACTCCAGAAACCAAGCGGTCGACCGTGTGTTTCTTCTGGAGCTCTTTGCCATAGGCACCAGGTTGGACCATTAACACTTGCAGACGTGTACAAAATGTTCTTAATGTCTGAACCAGTTCACACAGGTCCCAATCCCATTACATGGACTACTTCCTCCATTATCTGATCAAAAGCCACTTGTTGTTCATGTCCCCACATAAAGTTGTTCCTCTTTCAAGTCACATCATATAAAGGTTTTACAATTTGACTATATCCAGGGATGTGCAGCCTCCAAAATCCAACCATTCCTAAGAAAGGTAATATATCTTTCTTATTCATGGGATTTGCCATGGCAGAAACTTTATCACATCCAGTGGGATGTGGCGGCGACCATCTTGCCAACATATTCCCAGAAATCATGTATCTCTAGCAGGTCCTTTCACTTTGTCTGGCTTTATGGCAAAACCTGCCTCCAGCAGAATGTCAATTATTTTGTTCCCTTTCTCAAAAACTTCCTTGGCTGTGTTCCCCCAGACAATGATGTCATCAATGAACTGCAGATGCTCTGGAGCTCCACCTCTCCCTAACAAATCATAGATCACTGCACGACAGATTGTTGAGCTGTCTTCCACCCTTCCACGTTCTTCACATATACTGAATCCTCTTGCAGGTGAAAGCAAACCAAGGCTTGCATTCCTCAGCTATTGGAATGGAGAAGAACACACTAGCAACATCTATAGCTGCATACCATTTGGCCTCCTTGGATGCCAGCTCATACTCTAGTTCTAACACGTCTGGCACAGCAAAGTTCATGGGCTGCATTTCTTCATTTAGGCCACAGAAGTAAACTGTCAATCACCATTCTCCATTAGCCTTTTGTACAGGTCCTATTGGACTGCTGAAAGGTGGGGGTTTTTTTGTTGTTTTTTTTTTAATGACATCTTGGCACTCCAGATGACAAATCAGATCATGTATGGGCACCAAAGAGTCGTGGTTTGTTCTATATTGCTTATGATGTACAGTTTGAGTGGCAATTGGCAACTTGATGTCCTCTATATTATGCCATCCAATAAATGCAGACTTGTCTGAGAGCTCAGGCCTAGCTGACAACTTTATTCTGTCTCCAATAGCATCTACAGTTGACACCCCAAAGGTCCATTTATAACCCTCGGGATCTTTGAAGCACCCTTCTCTCAGAAAGTCAATCCCCAAAATGCAAGGTGCATTTGGACCTGTTCCAACAGCATTTCTTCATCAATCACTCCCAGTTAAACTTATTTCTGCCTCCAACCTTGTCAATTCTGAAGACCCTCCTGTAATTCCAGACACAGTAATAGACTCCATTCCTTTATGATTTGAGGGCATCAACATATGTTGAGCACCTGTGTCAATTAGAGCCCTATATTTCTGAATCTTCAAGGTACCAGGCCATCTAATATACACATTCCACTATATTCTATTGTCTTCCTGGTCCCTGGCTTGGCAGGGCCCCCCTAATGCTGACCATTGCAAGAACAGTTGGCACAGTATTAATGATATTGTCCAAATCACTGCCAGAACCATTTGAGTCATTTGGGGAAACTGAGGCCACTACTCTTTTAGTCTTTTCACTTTGCAACTCCTTCACTCTCTTCAGGAGAAGTGAGGTAAGTTTCCCATCCCACTTATCCATGTTTTCACTGAATTGGTCATGCAAAATTACCCAAAGAGTTGACGTGACTGTTGTTGTCTATTCTTAATTGAGTTAGTTTGAACTGGTCTCCTTGTGATAGGAGGATGCCTATTTCTGATGGCTGAGACGTTTACTCACTCTAATGGCAAAGAGAAGTCACTGTCCTTCACTAACTGAGATACGGAAGTTTTAAATTCCTCCTTGAGCTGTTTCATGCCATCTTATAGCTGACACCATGGCATTAAATATGAGGCTATCCTCTGTTTGCTTCATTTGATCAGCAAACTCAACAACAGTCAGAGGGGCTCCTCCATCATTTCTCTCACCATTTTACTTGCCAATGTATGGCCAGAATTGTAGGGAGCAAGCAGAATAAGTTTCTTTAGGAGAGCACGACTCATTGGTATCTCATCAGGGTCCTCTGTTATATAATCTCATAAATTAGCTCTCTTATGGCCATCTCTTGCAAGTACTGAACCCCCTGCTCAACTATATTCCAGTGTGAAGGTCTCCAGGGCAAGTCATCCCTGTTGGGGTACCGTAGTACCACAGCCGTCAACACGCCTGACCAGAAGTCAGAATTGCCCCTAAGATGTCCTAAATGCTTATCTATGCCATTGTCTCTTGAAAAAACACCCAACTGCCTCACCATTTGGGGAGTTATTTTTACAGTATCTATACCTCCGTCCCAGCATCTGTTTAACCAACTCATCTCACTCTTTCCAGGCATAATCTTGTCTAATATGCCTGACCTCCTTCCTTGGTAATGGGGCTCTCTCTTCACCATCACTAGCATCCGTTTCCTGAATATGTCTTCTCCTAGCAGTAGCCTTTTCATTTTCTTTACCCACGCGGGTACTAGACCTCACTTTAGCAGATGTACCCTTTCCTGGATTCTCTTGCCCTTGCTTCACGAGTTGAGCAAACTTCCAAAACCCCTCAACAGCAGCAAAAGAGTTCCCTAGAAGTTTCCTCCTTGGGATTACCCTGCTGTGGTTTATCCCAATCATCATCAGAGCTATTGTGGCCCCCAAAACTAGCTGCCAATTTTTCCCTTGTTTTAACTGGAGTAATGGACATCTTAACCTTTTCATTCGAATCTTCCTGCTTACTACTATCTGTCTGATTCCGTTCCTTGCGTGGTGGCAGAATTAAGACTGAGGCAGAAGGCACCTTTCCCAGAGCAGCAGCAGCCGGTTTGGCAGAAACAAGTGGGGTGCAGGAGCAGCGGATTTAGCACGGTCGATGGCATTAGCAGGCTCGCCCTCCGAGGACCCCACCGCATCTTCCGGTACCGCTTCCAGTCCCCTGGTTGCAGACGAGAGAACCTTTGCCTCAGCAGCCCCTTTGATAGCGGACGCTCCTGTGTCAGACACTCTTCTACTGATCAAAACGTTCGAGCCACATTTTTTGCAAACAAGCTCCTCAACTTTATCCATCCAAGGCATTTTGCCATATCACATACTTTTTGCAGCCAGATCTGGCGCTGCCCCTGCAGAGGTTCCATCGCTTTTATCCTTCTTTTCCTTCGTTCTATTCAGCACTAACGGGAACTAGATAGTTTCCTGACTCCACGCTTCTGGGTCAGTGGGGTATGGAGCATGTCCAACTACTTTTTCCTCTTTCAAAGATTCTGAGGCAGGAGGTTTTGATGCTCGGGGAGCAGTCCGTTTGCCCGGAGCCCGGGACTCCCCTCCCCCGCTCCAAGTGCTAACTGCATCTTTAACCCCTAACTCCCTGCTACTGCCTCCAGAGAAGGTAAAAACCCCACTCCTAGCCTGTTTATTCCTGCATTTCTCTCTTCTCCCAACTACAATCGGATCTACAAGAGCAGCCAAAAACATCAAATTCAAACATAATAGGCAAGCCACTGGATAATTCAGCTCTGCCAAATAACTCCTATTAGCAACATTTCTAAACCCTAAAACATCCATAACAAAATTTCCAACCTTTGTTAACACAACTTTGACCCAGTTCCAAATCATCTTAGCAAAAAAAGGAACACACATGATATTGTACCAGGGTGGTAAAACACTGCTGAACTGTTAAGGTCAAAACTGAAGCAATAACGGGCCACAAAATACCAAACAAATTAATTTTTCTCAACTTACTTATCCCGATTATCAATCAAAAAGAAAAGCAACCCAAAATGTTGCCCCACATATGGAAAAGCACCAAAATTAATGTACTGGGTTAGAGCAGATTCCCCACCCCTCCTGCCCCCAGGATAGAATAAACTCACTACAACACAGATATTTTTTTTTAAAGTCAGGAAAAATGAAATTGTATTTTCTTACAGTTTAAAATAAAAATAGCAGTATAAAGAGAATAAACTACTACGGGAGAAAAAAATAACCTTAAAGAGGATGGGGAAGGAGTCAAGCAGTGGTGAAGCAGCAACTAAAACAGCCGCATGGGAAGATAGCAGCAAAAGAAGAACAAGCTGTGCTTCCAGACATAAGGCTTTTGATGCTCCAATTAAATTACACTAACTTATCCATTGTTGCTGTTACATAGCCTATCCCTAGAATGTTCACCTCTTCACTACCTTTTCCTATGTCTGAGCTAGAAATCTAGCTCCAACGGCCACAATTTTTTTGAGTAAAAAATTAAGAATTTTTTTTTTTAAATTGAGACTACAGGGTCCTATAGTCCCAAGAGGAGTCAAAGAAAATTAGAATTTAGTGGTTCTGCAGTTACCTACTTGTTCTTTTTTGAAGGCTCAACAAACTCAGTTCCACAAAATAAACGTCTGCAATATAAAATAACAAACTCTGGAAAGATGCTACTTTTCACAAGCCTCATTATCTCACAAACACAAATGAGGGCAAAAACTGCAATTCTTTGTTAATTCTTGTATCCTTCAAAGCATTGTAATTTTTGATCCAGCCATTAGAGCACAGGAATGATCTGACTTCACCCCTATGTTGTTCTGATACACCTTCTCTACAGCTGTTACACAAATGAGTCTTAATCCACACAGGCCTATTTTTCCAGACTAAATCACTAATCTTGTCATAAACCACAGAAAAACCCACACTATTTTTATGTTCACTAAACCATCATTTAGCACAATGAAGATGTGGCTACTGTTCTGCACAGCTAAGCTTCTTGGTTTATGTCTAAATAAATTTATGTAAAAATAACCAACAAAAACTACCCAAACCCCATGAACACATACAAACCAAAACACACTTAAAACTCCAAAGTACTGAGACATCCTTTTCTTCCAGTGTTCAGATGTCAATATGTAGCAGTATATGTTAAAGATATCCTGTGTCAAAGTACAAACCTTTTCCCTTAGCTAAAGAAAGAAAGATGCATTTTTGACACTGCAAAGAAAATATTCAGATCTTCTGAAATGACACAGAATTAATTTGAAGGTCTTTCTTATTGGTAATTTTACTATATAATTTGCATTCATTATGTGGAAAATTTTAATACAAAGCATTGAGAAGCTCAGGTTTTATTCACTGAGATCCTATTGCAGCATTCATTTCCTTGTAATAGTAGAGGCTATCACTTACACTTCAAACAGGATCCCATCCAAAGCCCATTAAAGAATTTCCATTGATTTCAACAGGGCCTGGACTGCAGCCATCATGCAGGGAGAGCCATCCTCTGCAGGAGTAGTGGTACCAACTATAATAATGACTGGTTCTCACGACTTCTGATTCCTGTAACATTTGTTTTTTTCTTAAAACCCTTAGCTCATGTAAGCATCTCAAAATCAAGAGAAAACATCCTGTGCCTATGCTTCTATTACTCATTTGCCAAGTTAGTTTTGAAAACACAATTCTTAGAACGCAGCAGAAAAATTCAAGACACTACATATCAATCTCCGAAGTTAGACTTCAATATGACCTCATGATTATATCTGAGAATTTGTGGTCAGGAAGATGAGTGAAGCAAGCAATACTTTGGTCCTGAACTATGCCTTCACAGATACGTACAAAGAAATCACTTTAAAATCCATCATTTGGGCATACTCTAATTTTTAAAAGGTTTTCAGCTACAATATCCAAATCTTTTATTAAGCATTTCATATTAATCTTAAAAACAACTGCCAACAAGATTTTTTACCTACCTCTTGCTTCTCTTCATTCACTGTTGATACAAATACCAAGCCTTAATACTGACTAATACTATTTCATATGCAACATTTGAAGAATAGTTATTGAAAAAATGCATAAAGAATAACAATGCTTTCAATGAGCAAAACTGATGGATACTCATGCCATCTCCCAATATAATGCAAATGCCAGTATTTGCTCAGTTTAATCATTCACAACCTAGCTCAGCCTTTGAAAGAATAGGAGTACCTTTCAACAACTAAAAATCTTTCTTCTGTTTAAAGACAGTATTTCTGCTGAATATGACTGGGCTGTCAGCCAGGTGTGTTTCACATATCAAACAAAGATGATCAGGTCTGTAATTCTACATACCTGGTTGGCAGCTTCTCAAAGTCCACATCCAGAAACTGCTCATAGCTAGAAACAAAACTATCCAACCAGAGCTTCAGGTAATCTGGATCTTTCTGTAAAAACAAAAGAGAATATTGGACAATGTTGCATTGAAGGTAACTCTGTAGTAGGTAACTTGAATGGAAAGCTCTTCTTTAACACATTTCAACCAGGAGAAAGAAAGGAACTTTTTTTTTTTTTTTTTTAACGTGTCCTTTGTTCTCAGTCACGTTATGCTGGTGTGGCAAATCCTGCTCTGGTCATTAGTTCATGAGTTTTCACTTCCTGGTATCAATGACAACCAAAGAATTTTAGCTTCTCCCCCCACCAACAATCTCTACTTACTCTTCAGAGTGGTAAGTATCAGCTTTACAAAATAAGTAGTATATTCTAGCCTTGATAGCAGAGACATTAGTACATAACACTTTTAATAGCTTAAAAAAATAAGAACTCCCTTAACAACCCTAACCACAAAATAACTTGCTTTTTGCTTCATTCATTGATCAATATGGCATCCAGAGCCAAGTGCAGTGTTCCAAGAGGCAACGTGGAGCCTGTGGCTTGTGTACTAGATAACCATGAAACAGATAGGGATTTGCATTTAGGCTGCCTAGTTTCTACAGTGCCAGCAGGGAGCACAGATGCTACAGCACAAACCACCACAGGGAAATTCTGCCAAAATACACCATTTGAGATAGTCTCACCCTAAAAGTTAAGCTGCTTAATTTTCAAAAGCAAGTTGCCAGACCATAGCTAACATATTCCTCTACAAGGACTGTATGGTCATGTCTATTAATATACACCCATGCAGTCCCACATTCTATGTTACAAATAATTTTGAAAATAACTTTATAATACTTGCCTGAGGTATTTAAACTGTGTGTGATTTCTAAATCTATTTCATCATTTACAAAACTTTGCAAAGGTTCTAAACTTTTTTCCTCATCTTCCTCTTTTCCCTTGTCTGTATCTCCTCTTTCTTCCTTGTTGCTTTTGTATTACCATAGCTGTGCCAGATTACTTCCCTGCAATGTTTAAACTAAAGAGTAATCTGTAACTCTAACACAGCATTCAATGTAAAAAAATCACCAAGGAAGAGTCCTGTTAATGCAAAAGAGCCTCCCACATGAAGAAAACCAAAATCCCTAGAATATAAATGCAAAGCCAGACTCCTCTAACTCAAGCGTCAGAAATATCCAGATACAATTTACATCACTACCACTATAAATTATATATGAAATGTGTTCAGATACTATGACAACAGGTGTCAAATAAAACCTTCAGCTAGATACATATCATCTGAATTATCTGTTTCCTTATTATTTGCCTTTACTGCATTTTCTTGTTCATTTTAATACATAATTGTCTAATCTCCCCTTCTTCCACATTATTCCTAATCTCTCCCTCCTTCAAAACATTTCTCCTTCTCACCTCTGCTTTTATTCCCCTTTTAACGGTTTTAAGTCATTACTCCCTTTCTTTCTCTACTAAAAAACTGTCAAAAATGTATTCCATCCTGCAAGTGTACTGATGCCTTGTCCTCATGTTTCATATGCACTGAACTACCAGTTATCTTGAACACACACACACACACACACGCACACCACACACCCCCCCCCATACAGTCCTCAAAATGAAATTGCAACATACAGAATGAAGGAATCGGTTGAGACAAAGAATAAATTCAAAGTTTCCAAGATACTAGTTTAAATTATAAAGATTAACAGATTATCTTAGCCAGTTAAGTATAGAATACACATCTCAAGTTCAAAGATGAAACACCTTGAAGACCAAACTGAAAAATGGACAACTTCCTAATATCCTTAAAGAATGAGCTAGATGTAGAAGATGCTATCTTCAAACAGTACAACACCAACAGAAACTTTGCATGTGCTTATTTCTATTTCCCTAATGATAATGCCTGTACATGTACAAAAACTGAACCTATGTGACCTTTTTTCACATTGAACAATCTATTTTGTGTTTTCTTGGCATGAACAAGCTCTCCTTGAAATAGAACATGAACTACCACATTCATTCTATTCATATTCGAGAATTAAAATAATTGCCACAGCTGAAGCATATCAGCAGTTGTTGACAGCAAATTTTTGTTAAGAAAATTCAGTTTATCTTGGACATGCACCATGAAGGAAGCTGTGTAAATAACATCATTATCTAACATAAAGTTGCTTCCAAAGAAAAGGTTATGGATGAAAGAAGGTGAAAGGGAGGTCAAAAGACAAAATTAGATTAAATGTCTGCTTGCTCTTTTTTAATGATACAGCCTAAATCAGCTTCAAGCTTAAGATTAAATTAAACCTCCTTATCCTTAAACTATAATGCCTTTGGCATCCTGTCAGGGAAGACTAGCAGTAAAAGAGTACACTGGCAGACAAAACATGCAAGAAACAGCAATCATGCAGATGACAAGGACAGGCCACAGATGTTATAAAAGGCCTCAAGTTTTTGCTTACCTGTAGTGCACATACTGCTCAATCCACTTTGCCACTAAAACTCCTTCCACTTCTGGTAGAAACTGCAGTACTATGTGATCTCTAACTGTGTCACACTATTTAATGCAACTCCTTTCTACCTCAGTCCTCTGCAATTAGTTATGTATTAATCCAAATTATTAAAATGAGCAGCTTTTCTATCAAAGTATCAGGTAACACTACCAGTATGTGCCAGCATAAAATAGCTTACACAATAGTTGACTCATTCCGAGTCAAACCTAAGGATTTCTATACAGGCAACAGCACTAACACTACTTGGAGGGGGGGAAATAAAAAAAAAATCATAAAGGCAAAAACGTAAACAAGATCACTTAGCAACGTAAGAAACTGTGAGGAAAAAAAACCTCTATTGTAAAACATCTAATAGAAGTGTGACACCTTTCCAGAAACAAACAAAAATTAAGACTTACAAAGCAGCAGTACATCCTATCAGGAAAAAACTGACCCAACATTTAACAGTTTTGCTACAAATTAGGACACACAGGCTATTTCTATGTCAGAAGTTAAAAACCATTTTCAAACTGGGGATCTGGTACAGGTTTTCCTTTTACATTATTTACAGCAAACAGCCCAGACCATGCACCAGTCACCTGTTGAAAGCTACGAGAAATCTAAATCTTACCAAAGCAGTTTTCAGAAACTTAAAATGATACATTCTATCCAGGGCAAAGCTTACAAAAATGAAAGTTCCTGAACACAGCTAAATACATGCCCTTCTGAAGGCCAGCCTATACTTCAAATGCATTTTATATTTTTCCAGACCAGAAGCATGATAGTTTGGGAGAAAAACTGTCTTTTTACATTGGTTTAAAAATCTAATTTTGTAATAAAATCAGACAGTAGTCACAGGTATAAGTTGGTTCCTGTGCATGACGCACACTTCAATTATCCTGCCCAGCATCTTTATTTTGAACTGAAAGTTTTTTGTAGGTCAGTTGCTGCCATTTGATATGAAGTTTAAATTAATTGGATTTTAGAAATTATTTATGTTCTTTTCTTCCAATCTCTTCAGGTATCCTCTATTTTCTCATGACAGAAGTGGCAAGGTGCATTAACAGCAGAATACATATTGACTTAATTTTAATGTCAATATATTTGTATTCTTCAATGCCAGATTAACTTTCCAAGCTGGCATATGCTGCAATCTGACAAATATCTTGGTACCACATGGCACAAGATTGCATCCTGTGGGTATGGCAATACTTCAGATCTGTGTCCCTACCAAGAGCAACAAATCACTGAACTGCAACCTTGGCTCCAACTGTTTCACTATAAATTGTTAGCTACTCCATTCCATCTGTAAGCAAGCAGTGTAACTTAGCCAGACTACAATAAAGCATCATAAATACTAAGAAGCCATAGTACTAATAAAAAACACCAAAACCCATGGAATATATTCTCTTATTCCCCACTTCTCTTCTGCTGTCATTCTGTAGGCAGGTAGCTGGAGGTCGTATTTCAGATAGCAAATCTCAACTGTTTTCCATGGTGCTGTTTAAAGATGCACCATGCTTTTAAAACACTGCTTGCAAAGCAACATATGCTTTGATAATACACTTCCAGGACAAACCATGATAAGCCAAGTTTAGATTTGTAATTTTTCCACTCTTGCCACATACACTCTGCAGATACGCCCAATGAGATCAGCAAGAAATTCAGAAGGTATTATTAATTTGTACAACAGTAAAAGCAGAAAGAAGCTGTATATAGTAATAAGATGCCTTTAGCCAGTCACAACTTTCTAATCATCAGAAGAAAATATTGATTTTCAAAACTGAGCAGCTTTCTGTAACAAGCCAAAGCATTTCATTTATTTACCTAAAACTTACATAGGTTTTCTGTAAGACAAATTTCACTATCTTACTTGAGTAATAATTCTTACATAGAAACTTAAAACTTCTAAAAGAGAACTCCTCCATACCTTCACACTGCAAGAAGCTAAACATTCAACTTGAATTAGCCATTTATCTTCACAGTAATAAACTGAAACTATTAGGCTATCTTAAGGGTCTCATTGTAAGGACATGTGCAAATAAAAAACAAAGGTTAAAAGTGCACTAGTTGATAGTCACAAGTCTGCAGAGCTTAAGCTTAGGCTTCCTAGCTCAACATACTGTAATAAAGGCCTATGAAACTGCTAGAGAAACAATTAGTCCTTTACCTGCAGTAACGAATTTTGTTTTAAAACAACAACAAAACCCAACACACCACAATACTTTAAACCTATTAAATCAAACGTAGCTCAGAGCACCTGGAAATTAAAATACTTCTTTGTTCTTGCCCTTCCTTAAATATTTCTAGCTTTATTTTGAGAAACATAGCAACAAATAAACCCTAAATGTCAAAACAAACACAACACCCCTTTAGGCCTCCATTTCTGTAAGATGCTTCTGGCACTGTAACAAATGCCGTACATAGCTCTTTGTAACAAAGCAGGCAGAATTGAACTCTTGCATTTTACTCTAAGTTAAATGAAAACATTTACCACAAAACTGGCATTAACACCTTCCCACTGAAAGTCTTCAGACCCACATTTGTGGCATACAGGCAAATTTAGCCAAGGTTTCCAATTGGCACTATTAATGTATTTATAGAAGGGCGAGTTTAAATTTAACAGTAATTCCCACATCATCTAAGGCTTCAAGCAAACGGACACGACTAGAAGGGCAAAGCTCAAAACAATTTTTATGGCTATTTTCAGGAAGTATTAGTTGCTAAAAACAAAAGCTGGATCCACCCGAGGCTATTTGCAGTGTCGCATTCCATGCTCTAAAGGCAAAAATTCCCTGCAGAGCAGTTCAGAGTCCAGCTGTCAGACAAGTCCAACTTGTTTGACAAGACAGTTGTTTGAAGTCGTTAAATTTAACATGCCGTTATCAAATGGCCAGCCTGATCAGACTACTGTGCATAGCAGCCAGTCAACCTTTAAAGTGGATTTCAGCTTAGAAAGAAGTGCTACCACAAAATCACTCTGGCACTAGTATTATGGCAGCTAATCCTTCATCCCCAAGCATTACACTTAAAATAAGAACAATCCCTTGGTGTTAAGGTCAATTTATATCTACAAAAAAGAAATGGTTGGAAATTAAACACAAAAAACTACCTCTAGATCACTGGTGAGTTTAACAGACTTAAAACTAACGGAAGTACTCTGCATAACGCAGAATTGTAGAACATTTCTCAACACTGTTTGAAATAAACTACATGTCGGGGAATTAGAAGGTTTGTTTTAAAGGGACCTTTTTCCTCTTCTTGTTTTCAGACATAAAAGGCAACATTTTCAGCATGAGATCTCCTAGCAGCCTTTATTCTAAAATGTGTAAAAGTGCTTATGCTTCTTGTGAACCTTTCAAATCTGTAAAATGCCAAAATAAAACCTGGAAAACTTTGTTACAGCAGCAATGCTAGTTAGAATTAATAAAAGACTTAATAATAAATCACTCTTAACTGTCTAAATTTCAACCAATTCTAATTATCAATCATCAATTCTAATTATCAGTGTGTTATCTAAATATGTGCTCAACTTTGGGCACAACATTTCATTTTAATCACAATACTAATTTCTGAAAGAGCTGCTGATCCAAAAGAAGTAAGGCTCCTGGCAAGTAATAAAAAACCTCCTTCTTCAAAGTTTGCACAGGCACCTTTCCATTTTTAGAATTAAAAGGAGGTTTGTGTTTTCTTTTATAAATAGGAATTGCAGTGAATCATGACAGAAACAACTATTTGGGGACAAGTTAAAAAATTCCATTCAGCATACAGATTTATACCAAAATAAACCTACAGCAGTCAGCCACGATATAATTTAGGTCACAAACATTAGAAAAGAACTAAATATATTCATTCTCTTTTCAAAACAAGAAAAATGATTTTCATTCACTAATGTCTTAGGTTTTAAAAAAATTATTTCAGAGTTTTATTCATTTTCCTAATGAAAGATTTCTTACTAAAACAGTCTTCTTTCTCATGCTCTTTTTTGTTGTTTTTGGATGACAATACAATTATAGCCTTGTAGCTCGAGACTGGCACGTGACTCATGCCATCCATGGGATGAATCTACTTCAGCTGTAGGGAAAAAGAAGCATCGCAAATAATTCAAAGGCAACTAAAGTAGTGTCAAGATAATCCTAAATTCAGTGAAAATTCAAACCCTATCTCATGAAAGGTTTAGAGTTTAACACTTTATTCCTTTAAGAACTAAGTTATACTGTCATATTACAGGATAAAAGGACTCTGTTTTAACAACAACACATACAAAGCCAGCTTTTACTATCAGGTTTCTAACTTAAAAGTGTGATACAAGAGACTATAAAAGTTTAAAACAGACAGAGAAAACAATCAGCCTGTTATTTCACCACATCAACAGATAAATACCATTAAGTGTTTCAGTAGATAAAGAAAAAGGCTGAGAACTTGTATACAGATTTCTTTTTGATAAGCTGCGTTTGTGTCAGTGTTACATAATTATTTTACACCATATTTAACTAAAGCATTTTTTTTATTTCTTTAGCCATTTGTTTTTTGTCTTCTCAGCCTAACCACTCCTTACATTAACCTTGTGAACTACGCACTGAAGGTACTGGAAAATAAAAGACTAGCAAACAGCAGACCTTGTGTTACTTGTGCAGCTGCTGTTCAACATCCACTGCACTTCTACTGCTGTAATAGCCTCAGGTAAATAACGAGATCGGAGTTCTGCAATTAATTTCTGTATGCTCTATGTGCTGTTTTATTGCAAAGAGCTTCAGCAACCCAGTCCAATAAATGATGCAAGGGCTTTTGGATAAAAAAAAAAAAAAAAAAGGCCTGAATGCAGTCATACCTGAGCCATTGTACTCACTGCTATTTTCGAGACATTTTTTGCATTTGGGTTATTATATACAGCTGAACACACTAGCCAAACTTTTATTGATGGAGTTAGTGAGGTAACTTAAAACCAGCTTCCATCTATCACAACCATCTTCTACAGAACTTAGTAGGATTATGTCACTGGAAACTCCAGGCTGATGCCATACATGTTTGGTTGGTTTTATTTGTTTGTTTGAGGTTTTCTTAGGCAGGAGTTCTTTCCTTCCTATATATATATATATTTATTTCATCAAGAAAAGCTTAGCAATTAAAGAAGCCCTTCTCTCTTCTATGACAGCTGTTTAACCTTTCTGAAGCCTGTAAATATTTCAACAGTACCTACTGACAACATTTGGATTCTGGCATTAAGCTTCAACGCTGTTCAATAGGCAGCTGGCAAGTCTTTCTTCCATTTCTGTATTGCACCACAAACATGCAGCATACTGGAATTGATTCTAAACCATTCTTTTATCAGGTCACATGCTATCTCCAGATGTGAGCCAGACGATCACATTAAAACTGCCTTAAGTGAGATATCACACAGCAGCCTAATGTTTGTTAAACTCACTCTTATATTATATCAACACACACACAAGCAAACGCTTTTTTTTTTTTTATCTTTGTGATAAATCCTTCCATTAAAGAGACACATGATTCTCTCATTTCAGTACAAGCTTGAGCTGAAATGCATTTGTTGGTATGTTTAGAGATGGATTGTTTCTCTAAATCTGTGAACAGCTCTGAAATTCCATGTAGAAATTTCAACCTCATGCTAGATACCCGTAAAACCCTGAATCTTAAGAGCAAAAGCAGGGAAAAACCTCAGACACTTATTTATCTGAAAGTACCATGTGTGTATATATATATATATGTAATACTGAATATATTATGAAACTATAAGAAACAAAAATAATTGGCTTACAAAATGTTACCATTTTATTACATCTGTCTAAATAGATGTGTACTGTTTTGTTTCAACTTGAAGTCTACATTCTCTGTGACAGAGACCCTGAAAAGCCATCAGAATATGTTCACACTAATCCACAATTAAAGAAGGTAATGGCTACTGTAAGTTAAGAGACTATTGGAATCGTGTTAATTCTTTGACTACGAGACATCTCTTTAAATAGGAGATAGTAAATTCAGAATTGAAAACTAACTGTTCTTGGTCTTCAATATCCATCCTCAGCTCAGCATGTCATAAATAAAGACAGAAAATAAATATTTTCACCATTACATGGCTGCAAGTGGCTTGTGATATGCTCTTCTACAAGTTACAAACACTCAAAATCCAGAGATATACTTCAAACAATCTGCAGTAAACTTCTGCAGTAAACACCAATTGTTTCATAAATCTTCACTCATTACTTTTAGCAGAGGCATTCATTTATACAAAAAAGACTTAGTAAAAATATCTTTTACTGCACATTTATTTTGCTCAAGCGTTCATTTAGCTGTAAGCTGAATACTTCTTTATGTAATGTGACAAAGGCGATATATACTGATGTGATGTGAACTGCTGACAAATCAGCAATTGCACAAGAAAGAAGACAAGTGCAAGCTAAATTGGGATGAGATCATATTTGGGATGCAAAGGTCAGTGTTTCACATGGGGCTTACAGTTTAACGTCAAAGATTATATTCCTGTCAAATTACATGTCTCTTACCATGACTAAGCTGATTTTGCTAAAACAATATTTCTTTGAGAAATATAGCTGTGACATGATTTAGGTGAACAATTTGGTTCAACCATACTGCTTTATGTAGTCCTACAACAGTCACGTCTAAAACCCGATCATCACTTTTTTGGTTGTTTATTTACAAATACTCACTAACTTCATACACGGAAAGAGGTTAAAAACTCTTGTAAGCAACACCTCATATATACATATATATATATAATATAAACTGATTAACCACCCCCTCCAATTTCATAGTACTCTTTGGAAGGTATACAGTTGCTGTAATTTTATGACCATCATATTAAATACCATAATCTTTAGATGCAGGTGATAGAGGGGTTCAACTACAAAACGTTGTCTGGGAGGCAGCACTTCCTAAAAGGATAGTTGAAGGGACACTGACAATATAGCAAGACCCCTTTTTGTCTGTGACAGACAGTTGGAAGGTCAGTTCAGCAACACTGAAAAAACTATCTTCTCACCCCAAGCCAGCTTTTTTGACAATCAAGATCACCCTCCTCTTACGTTAGTTTCAGCCCAACACAGGGTGGTTGATGCTAACAAAATTTGTCCCAAGGAGCACATTCTTGAAAGGATCCAAAGACACATACATTTATTCTCATAGTTGAAGGACAATTTTCTCTCAGTTCTACACATTATGTTAGTATTAAGACATGAGAACAGGGAATGAATGGAAATTATTCTCTTTCATATAATTCTCACAGCACAGAGTACACATTCACTTACATGACCTTGTAATGTCAACACAAGTTTAACTCATGTCAATTAAATGTACATTTATATGGCAAAGTTTCCGCTTCTACGTATGTGCACTGCAACGAGTCTTCTCACATAGTAAAGACAGCCATTTCATTACAGAAAAGTTAGCACTGCTATCACACCAGAGTTTGTAGCATTTCACTCATCACAGTGGTCTGCTCCTGTCTAAGATACAGAAATCATCATTTCTCCCAAAACCATTTATTTTGTCATTCAAGCCTTCACCTGATTCCTGTAAGGCCACCTATAAGGTCACCAGATGAGGAAAAAATAACTCAAAGTAATAGGATTTTAACCACTTCAGGACATTTTTGGGGTAATGAATAAATCACATGTAACAGGGTTTTTTTGTTTGTTTGTTTGTTTTTATCCAGCTCTTTCTATACTAAAATTGTTAAATGAGAAGATATTTATAATCTATAGATATCCCTCTATAGATATGCCAGAGAGAAAACTACAACATACTTCTCTCAAAACAATCATATTTTGTAAAAACAAAACAAAGCACAACAAAATACCACCCAAAAAAAACCAGCACAGTATAAGAAAGCCCATATAATATGACATCTTGTACAGGTCTGCTGCTCTTCACACAGCAAGTAATATGTCTGTCTCAGCTCTCTGCATCCGTAAAGGCCAGAATGTTATGATTACCTTTTATACTGGTAATACTCAGAGTTCCTACTGTACTGACACCAAGATTGTATGTTCCATCTCTGAAAAGTGAAGCACAGCCTATAACCTGCCTGAAAAGCAGACTCATGACTTTCCCTTCAAACTATTGTACCTAGAAGGTAATAGCAGTGCTTAAATTAAATCAGAGCTTTACTAAAGAAGAAAGTGTAAGAAAAATCTCAGAATCCTTGTAATACAATGAAAACTGAAATTTTCCTGAGGTGATACAGCATCTAAGTGCCTGCATTTATGACTTTGAAACCCCATACAAAAGCAACTGGTCATTTATTTTTTTAGATAGGAAAGAACAATCTCTTTACATATAACAGAGTATCTGATTACTTTCTAAGTAAAATTTTTAAAATACCAGAAATCCTGATATGCTTTATGTCTAAGATTCTGAAATATGTACCAGAAAAACTAGAGGGAATGAAATAACTGTAAAACTTTAAATAAATATAAGACAGAGGGTGAATCTCTGTACAATTTGAACCTGTAGTAACACTTACTTCAGAGGATTAGAAACCACAGATCTATTTTATATACCAATACATAATTAACATCTAAGAAAAGGTGAATCAGTTAATATCATCACAGTAATATTGTCACAGCCATGATGGTCTAACACTACAAGGCAACTGGTTAAAGATTACCTCAGTCATGGATTCACAAAAGCATGTCCTTTTCCCATACTGCTTAAATTCACCTAAAAGAGCTCTTCTCCTGCTGTACAATTATGTCAGTAACATATTTTCAGGTATCTTCTGCATACACACATATGAAGCGTTTCATGCTCCTGTGTAAGTTACTGAAGGCTTCAAACTGACAATCAGTATTTCTGATACTACCATTGTCTATCCAGCCCACTGCAGAAAATGTTCCCCACAGAAAACAGCTGTATTTCCTATTTTACAAATAATTCAATTGTCTTAAAATACATACACTCCTACACTGGGATATGAGGACAGCAGCTTATATTTGTATCAATATTCAAGGGAATAACATCAGTGTATGCAAAGAATTGAACAGGAAAAAAATAAAGGCATTTGAAACTGAAAATTATGAAAAACGGGAAGGAGGGAAGGAGGGAAGGAGGGAAGGAGGGAAGGAGGGAAGGAGGACATGAAAACACAAACAAAATGACAAATAATTCAAAGCAGGAACATTTTAGACAATGAACAATATGATGCTGTAATACAATTAATTTTTAAACTGCTTCCATGCTATAGCTGAAGCATACTAAACCATGTGTGGCCATTACTTTCACAGGCATCTTAGACAGCAAGCCATTACCTGCATCTTCGTAGACAATGCACTATGGGAAAGTTAGGGGAACAGAAACAGAAAAATGCAATCCAAACCCAAACTCAAATCTTAGATTACAAACTTCCAGATGAAAACCAACTGCGTACCAACTAAAAATTAACTTTTCATTTCCACAGAAGTCTTAGTTACATGCTAATGTCAGCCCAAATCTCAAATGTCTAAATAGCACAAGGGGAAATTAAAATAAAGGAATGCCTTCTTAAAGTTACTTTGCACAAAAGTAATTATTCATCTGACACCTGATGCTGCCAAATATGTCAAGTGGTCACAAGTAACGAAAGTCATGACTCAGGATAGAGGGTAAGATGGTAACACAGCATTGTCCATCATTTTGAAGCAGTGAGAAGTCTCCCTGCTTCACTACAGGGTGCTATATTTAACATACCATCAAAAAGGACTTGATTATCTAAAAAAGGCAAGACAGACAAGGCTGATTATAAGCAACAATCCAAAGCATCATACACAAAAAAAAAAGTAACTTGGATTTCACTGTTTCTTTAGTTAACAAGGCTGCAGAACCTAAAGCCAAATATTTGGGATTTGTGGCACAACAAATTTGACCTTACTCAACTGCCAACTCCAGTAGTTTTTGTAGTTCAGAGAAATTGCCTAGCTTGCCTTTCCAGCATGTCAGCCACAACAAAGTCATGACAGTGCAACATACAGGATATGATACTACACTTCAGTAGGCACTCCCACGTATATATAAAAATACTTTCCCCTAAACCACTATATCCTGTCACTAGTGATTATTTATTACTACACCTTCCCATTGTGATAAATGCTCCAAGAAGAACAAAGCACAGCACACAGATGTTTTCGGTACATGACTGAACAATCTAGCTTACAGTAAGGCTTCACAACACTGTACATTCTAAGACCTAGCTTCCTCAGTTGCTCTTCACCACTTAACTGAAGACAAAACACTGTTATGCTGGATGCCTGCCTCGAGTACAGTGAGGTATCCTTTTAAACTTGACAAGGTGATAAGAGAGATAGAAAGAGCATGTTTGTGTCAAGCATTTTTTTAAAAGGTTTAGTTTTCTTTTTTGGAGTCACTCTAGTTGCCTTCACATTTTGAAGACAAGCTATATTTTAAAAATACTTTTTCCCACTTAAGAACAAGTTCTTCTCAACCTATGAACCACCTAATCATGCTCTCAATATATGCGACTGCAAAGAAGAATACTGAAAACATCACCAACAGGTCATGAAGGCTGACCATACAAAAAAAAAAAAAACCAAACCACTACCTTTTTTTTCAATAGCCCATCCTCTACCACCCAAGAGCTGACTAGATGGTGTATGCATAATTCCCGTAAAGAAACTGAACATCTTGTAAGTGATCTAAAGAACACATATTAAACAGCATTCCTTTACTTATGCAAACGTCCTTGTAGTGTGCAGACAACACAGAGATGGAAAGCATCCAATCTGAACTGATAGTTCAAGCAAATCATGGGAAGGTATAAGACAGGCAAAATAATTTTAAAAAGAACTAGAGAGAAAAGAGAGAGCATCTACACAAAGAAATTCAGAGCATGGCTCATGTCTGCAGCCCTGCTTCCCAAAGCTGAGGAAAGCCTGGGTTCTTGGAATCTGTTCCAAGTGTCTTTGTTCTCACATTGATGAACTCACTGGCAAAACATTCATCTCCTCCAGTGCTAGTTCACTTCCTACTGCCATTGGCATTACTACAGTAGTTTAAAAGCCAAAGGACTATGCAGATATGTTTCAACACAACAGATTACCCACGCGTACAGCAGTAAGAAGTCATACCACGATGCTATGCTTTTGCTAGTTTGATTTTTAACTACATACAGAGTATTAGAATTACGAACTCACACCAAAAAAAAATTAAGCTACAATTAAGACTTTGCATAACTCTCCTCCAACGCTTTACAAACTTGCATTGTTAAAATGGTCTGTACTTGAAATCTCGTATTCGATCCTATTGAGAAGGGCTTTCTCTAGAAATTAAATGGGAAGAACAAGAGAGCGTTTGTCCTTAATGTCCTACTGGTTTGAGAAGGTAAAGAAACACTGATACATACGAAGCATGAGTTTGCAAAAAGAAGGAAAAAAATCCCAGAATATAAGATCACCAAAAGCTATACACTAACACCAAGTTCCTATATGGCAGCAGGACACTCCTCTATTTTTTAAGTTATTTTTCATATGTTACTTGTTTTATGAATACCTATTTAATCTGCAATTCAATTTGTGTACATACTGAGCAGCAATTGTATTCTAGTAACATTCCTGATGGGTTGAGGAAAGTCATCATATTAGTGGAGTACTTAGAGTTGTGGTGGCAACTGACAAAGGATGACTCAAAGGTAATTTAAGAAATCTGCTCCTTCAGAAGGTTTTCACTAATATAGTTTAAATGAAACTAGAGCTGCACAGAAAACCAGTAAGCATAAAGGTAAATACTAAACAGTGGTGAATTTAACCAATATAATCCATCTTACTACCATGGCCCTATAAAACAAATAACTATGTGAATGTGTTCCCATAGTTGAAAGACAGAGCTACAATAGCTGTTTAACTAAGCCACGAACACTGTGCAATTCACACATTAAAAAAAACCCACAACCTGAACAGGGAAAGACATGAAGTTGCACTAAGAAACGCAGTTATATCATTACAGAAGCTAGACGAGTCTACCGAACTTCTAAGGGAAAAAAAAAAAAAACACGAAAAAAAAAAGTGCTTAAAATGTTACAGATACATTTTAAATACTTAAGTTCCAAACAAAATAAGAAAACGACACACAAATACCACCATCCACCAAATATTTACCTTACTGGTGTAAAGCATCCAAAGCTCATACAGCCTCTCTCGGGATGCCATTCCTTCCCTCGCCCTGCCTGTTGATACCAGCTACTTTCGTTCAAGATCCGATCATGCTCAGCTCCCAGGTGTTCTTCTCGCAGCTTTCGTTTTATTAGTTACAGCATACGCCGAGAAGCCAGCGATAAGAATAACAGGGTGTCAGTGCCTCCTTTTCAGGTAAACAACGTAGCACAACACCAGAAGCTGCAGGCAAGTGTCAAGCATGTCTGTTCTTCGCCAGCTTCGTTTTGATCTCTGAAAGTGCAAACATACCCTTCAGGCCTTTGGTAGAGGAAGAAAAAAAATAAATTCTTACTTAAAGCCCACAGACGTCCGGGCATTACGCGGTAGGTCGCACTGCTTTCGTCTCTGACATGATTACCCTAACACGGAGGGGCCTGGTTTCCAATTTTCGCGGCGCTTTTATATATATATATTTTTTTTTTTTCCCCCCCAAGAATTGAGAGCGGGTGAAGCAGCAGGACAGTTAGGCAGTGAAGAAGGAACGCCAGAGTCCCGAGAGCGCAGGGAGGCGGCGACGCTAACGTGGCTCGCCCTCCCGTCGTTGGGAGGAGGGCCGCTCCTCACACGCCGAGGTCCCGGCCCGGCAATGACAGCCACCACCGCCCTCCTACTCTCCCCACCCCCGGCCTCCACAGCCGGCCTCGGAGCTCGGCAGGCCCAGGCACCGGCGTCTCCCGCAGATTAGCGGCCGGCCAGGCAGAGACGCTAGCCGCGGCCTTTTCCGTCCCCTGGGGGAACGGGAGAAACCCTGCGCTGCCTCCACCGCCCACTCCCGGGCGAAGACAGCTGCCCCGCGCCAAAACCTACCGCGCCCTCGACTTCTCCCCGTTCCCCTCGCGGCTTCTCCTCGTAGCCTACCCGGGCCACAGCGGGTGGCGGCCTGGCAACGCCGCGCAGCAGCCGGGCGACGGAGGGGGGCGGGCCTCACTACATTGGCCGCCCCGCCTGCATTCCGGCACACGCCCCGGGCCACCGCCCAGAGGCGGGCAGGGTACGGGCGCCATCTTGGCTGCGGGTAGGGGCCGAAGCTCTTCTGCAGTCGAAGGGTCTCGGGTCACACTCCAAGGCCCACCCGGCAGCTGTGGGGGAGCGCCGACGTTCACGGCTGAGTGGGGATCTCTGCTGGCATTCCCGGCGGTGTCGCCGTGCCGCAGCCTTCGGAGGAGCTGTCGGGCAGCGAACCTCTCTTCCTCAGGAGGGTCTTCATTCCCAGCCCCTGTGGGGCAGAGCACCTCAGGAAACCTTCATCCTGCCTTAAAAGTGATAAAGGTTATCAAGCATACGTTTCCATATGATCCAGAGGCCTGCCTGCCTAGCGTGAGTAGTGTGGCCATACACATACAGTCTGGAGACAGTTCCTGCGACATACCTTTGTATTCGTCTTGCATTTAGAAAATCGGTGGTTTCCCTGGTACTTGCTGCCAGCCATAATAATGCCCTGCACTGAGGTTGCAACATATTTTTTTTTCCATCAAGAAAAACAAGCAACACGAGTTCAGAGTCCAGCTCTGTCTCCAGGGCAGAAACTGCAATGTTTGAATCACACTAGCCTCTAGAAACGGATTATGGCTCTTCCCTGAAGGATTTATCTCAAGGCTTGAGTTACTGCTAGGACCTGGTCCCTACTAGTCAACCTGTGTCACCTTTCAAGCAACTGCAATCCACTGCTATTTGTCCCTTCCACAGCAATATGGGGAAAGGAAGTTCCTTGTAGCATGCTTTTTTTTCTGAGTTTGTGGAGGTTTAGCAGTTACCTGCCCCCACCCCCCCCCTTTGATACAACCCTGGCTAGGACTCAGAAACAGCTGGAGTTAATAAATGAAGCTTTATATTTACAGCAGTGCACAATATACAAGCAGATATTTACAATGTATAACATATATTTACAAATATATACAGTGAAAAGGTAATACAGAAACACCACACCCCTCCCAGAGATCAAAATCCCCAAGAGCAGTTTTTCCAACGACCCCTACCAGCTTTCCCCCCTTCCCCAATCTTATCTCAACATCTGTTGATGCAGCAGATAGGCAGAGGTAGATTGGCCAGAGGGTTAGCAGTAGGAAAGAGGTTAGTGGAATTATTGAGAATTAGCTATAAAGGCAGAGACAAAGGAACCATGCAAGGAGGGCAGCCACAGCACTGAGAGGTCTGAAGCAGTCCAACTTATCTATATTTGGGTTACAACTCTTAAAGTATTTTTTTTTTCTTTCTCAGTAGAGCTCTGAGGGAAGTGGCATCATCTGTTTTCCTCTCTCAGCCTATAGTTTATTTTTCTCACTCAAATCCTCCAATTAGCTCAAACCAGCGCAGAGTTACAATTTTTAATCATCTCTTTCCACGGCCTTTTCTAGACTAAACAATAGCACGTTTCAAACTTCTCTTGCAGCTTGTTCCCTTTGAAGAAGTCAGGCCCAACAGTGTATTTCATTGTCCCTCAGCTGCTGTCTAGTAACTATCTGTTCCCAATGGTGGTTGTTTCCCATGCATTCTTCACTACTTGCGATTTTGTACTTTATGTCTCTTCAGTAGTTGTATATTAGTGACTCAGTCATCTTACTACGGAATGATGTTGTCAGTGAGCAAGTTGAGGTAACAATGGATACAGAAGGGTGTAATAGAGATAAGGCATGAACATGAGGTTAAAGAAAGGTTCAGCAAGGGAATGAACTGCATTGGATTGCAGCTTTGAGCCCAGTGTCCTCTGAAATGGCAGGGAAAGTCACACACCTTGCAGTAATACTTCTGTTAAGCTATATTTATTTTCTATAGAAACAAATTACAAAAATCTGTATCTGACTTTCAGATATTCTGAAACCCATTCTTTGGATCTAAGGCTTCTCCTGACATTATGCCCCAGGCCAGCAAAAATCATGCTGACATAGGTATATGACAAAGCTTTTATCTGAGGTTTTGCTTGATGTCTTAGGCATAATGCTTTGTTTACTAATGGAGACCTGAAAGGTGCTTAGAAATGAACCTGCTTCTCAATTCTTCCCTCCTGCTTTACAAACAGACCCTTGCACAGAAGCAAGGAGTAATATTCACAAGTGGTCTTTGCAGTTGCATGTAAAACTCCCACTATCAAAATAGCTTCTGCTACAGGTAATGAAATACAACTTTGTGGATACTGGTTCCTTGACGCTGAAACCAAATTAACCTAAAATCACATTTGGTGTGTCTGTTGGAAAGGAGCAAGCTGGCTCTTCCAAGATGTCAAGCCTCTGAAATGGTGTTTTGCTGAAGGTAGCATAGTATCATCTTTCTTTGAGTTTCTCTGGCTATGACTGTACAAAATAAGTGTGCAGTTGTTCTATTAGATAAACCAGTAAGCTTAATTAATGCTTAATCTTCTGTTCCATGTTCACATTGTACCTCAGCAAGTTCAGGGCTTATTAGCTGTTTGCAAAGTTTGGAAATAGGAAGGAATTTGTTTGCCCCTTGACACATAAGCTGGTATCTATAGATTTTGGTTATTTTCATTTAAAGTGTTGGAGACTGGCCACAGCTAAAGCTGGGAGGTGATGGTCTGGCTAATGGCATTAAGCCACTCTGGCCCCTGGCCGCTCTGCTTTCATATATGCAGGGTTAAGCCATTCAGCTGACTTAAATTCAGGAAGGACTTTACCCCAGGGTAGCCTGGGACCATGGTGAGTGTTTTTGTCCTTCTCTGTCCTTTCAGCTTATTTCCACAGGGGGTGTTCAATGCAGTGAATGTCCTGCTGTGTAAAAGGCTTAAGGAGTGACTTGATGCATTCTGCTTCTGTAGCATAGGCTCCCTTACCAGAGGCCTTAGGTTTGCAGCTGTGCTAGAAATGTTCTTGTATAGTGTACCTCTTAAAGACTTTTCTAGACTAAATATATAGTGTTTGTATGCTTTGATCTGACTAGGTTATTACAAGCTGTAACAGCCAGTAAAGATTCATGGATGGATGTTCCGGCTTAGAACTGCTTCTCTCCATTGCTATCATTTAGATGAGCTATGCTAGAGCTAACAGGGTTACGCTGTGCTACAGCTCTCTTTATTTTGCAGATGCTTGAAGACACCAGTTGTCACTGCACAAGATTTCATTGTAAAAGTGTTCTCCTTCCTCCACCAAAACTGCTTTTTCCCTCTTAAGTAAAACATCCCATATTGTCCATTATATTATTGCCAGTGATCAGTGAAGCCATACTTGAACTTTAAATGGTTTTGCTTTAGTTAAGAAGTTCTTTAATCACAGAATTAACCAGGTTGGAAAAGACCTCTAGGATCATCAAGTCCAACCTATCACCTAAGCCTTCTAATAAACTAAACCATGGCACTAAGTCCCTCATCCAGCCTCCTCTTAAACACCTCCAGGGATGGTGACTCCACCAGCTCCCCAGGCAGTCCATTCCAATGCCAGTCACGCTTTCCATGTAGAAGTTCTTCCTAATGTCCAGCCTAAACCTGCCCTGGCACAGTTTGAAACTGTGTCCTCTTATTCTATCACTAGGTGCCTGGGTGAAGAGACCAACCCCCACCTGGATATTACCTCCCTTCAGGTAGTTGTGGAGAGCAATAAGGTTTCCCTTGAGCCTCCTCTTCTCCAGGCTATCACTAGGTGCCTGGGTGAAGAGACCAACCCCCACCTGGATATTACCTCCCTTCAGGTAGTTGTGGAGAGCAATAAGGTTTCCCTTGAGCCTCCTCTTCTCCAGGCTAAACAACACCGGCTCCCCCAGCTGCTCCTCATAGGGCCTGTGCTCCAGCCCCCTCACCAGCCTTGTTGCCCTTCTCTGGACATGTTCAAGCATTTCAACATCTTTCTTAAATGAATGATTTAATTATATTGCAGTACTCAGCAGATCTGGATCTGCAGCATAGCTCCTGAAAGTAATCAGTGTCAGTGGTAAAAGAATAATAGCAGCAAAGAAAGTTTAAGGATGAGTAGGTGTTGGTAGTCTATAGTGATCTGTTGGAACTTCCAGTATCTGAAGGGGGCCTACAGGAAGTCTGGGGAGGGACTATTCACAAGGTATTGTAATGACAGGACGAGGGGGAATGCATTCAAATTGGCAGAGGGGAGATTTGAATGGGATGTTAGGAGGAAGTTCTTCACAGTAAGGGTGGCGTGGCACTGGAACAGGTTGCCCAGGGAGGTTGTGGCTGCTCCCTCCCTGCAGGTGTTCAAGGCCAGGTTGGATGATGCCTTGAGCGACCTGATCTAGTGGGAGGTGTCCCTGCCTATGGTGGGGGGGTTGGAACTGGATGATCTTTGAGGTCTCTTCCAACCTAAACCATTCTATGATTCTATGAACTTAGCTTCCTCTCAGCTGCCAAGGTAAGACTGTCCTGAGGAAACCTGAGACAGCAATTAAGTGCCTGTCTTCTCTTGCTTTGGAGAAGGATGCAAATGAAAGGATGCAGCTAAAGGCAAATAGGCGTACGAAAGCTTCAACTGCCACTAGACATTGGATTCTTACTGAGAAAAAAAAAATCACAGTGGGGTCTCAGAAGTTACATATTGGCTGCAACACAGTGTCTGCTTCCAAGTGGGATGTGAAGCTAAGGCTGTGTCCTTCCTCCAGGGACTCTGCTACATCCTGACACAGAAAAGGTACAGACACCTGAATGATGGTTGTAAAACTTGAAAGCAGAGTTTAAAATTGTTGTGTAAACAGGACATTGTTAAAGTATATGTGAGACTTCTTGGGGGCCCACTTGCATGCCAAATGGAGTTGCAGAATAACATAATGGGTCTCTCTTTTGGTTTCTAACCCCAGGCCCTAGGGAAAATTTCTACTTCTCTGTGCTACAGTGTCAACATGAATTCATGTCTACAGAGTGAGGTCCTAGCTACACAAAAGAGCACAGTGTAGGCCCTGAGCTAGAAACAGGAGAGATGCAGTCCTGTGCAGAACTCTGGATTTAATGGCAGCAGGAATTATTTGGCACAAGGACTTGTTTTCATTATGAAGTTAACAAGCAACTGAAAGATTTATTTTGAAGTCTGTAGTATTACAAATAGCCATTGACAGAAATAATTTTTGTTCATAAAGACAAGGAATACTATAAATTATTTGCTCTGTCTTAAGTCATCTTGTGTCACAGCTGTAGGTTCGATATGTAATACCTCTGTGATTGTACTGTGACTGTGAACTTGCCAGTCTATTTACAGGAGAACTACTTCTTTGAAGGACATTGCTTTTTTATGGGGACATTCAAGATATAAAGTACAGCCTGTAATAAATTCAAGCATGGAGTTGGTATCATGGGCTCAATTACAGGTGGATTTTTGGCTTTTCTGTATCATAACTGACAAATGTATTTCACATTTTTCCTCTAAGGTCTGATTTTTTTTTTCCCAAAGATGCTAATTTAAAATTTATCTGAGACTGCAGATAAAAAATCAGCTTGGCAATTTACATGCAGGGCTTTCTCTGAGCTTGGATAGGTCATCTCCCCTGACTTCAGAAAAAGTACTAATCAAATAAAGCAAGCACAGGCTTTGAAGCCCACTGTAGTCAATGCACTTTCTGATGCTGATGGACTTTAAATCAAAGGCTGAAAGTATTGTAAGAAAAGAAAGCCTAATCCATGCAGGCCCCAAAAGTCTTTAGCCTTAAAATAGCTTAGGAAAGTTCTGGATAGAAAATATCCATGGTTGGTTGGAAGAATCTAACATTACAAGAGTGGATGACCCTGTAGTGAATGTCATTCTGGAGAGAAGAGCGGTTACACATGAATTCTAGCATACTACCTCTGAAGCCATTCCTCTCACAGATCCATAGCCAGCTGTGCTCTTTCTGACATGGATGTACACGATGTTGAGTGGTAGTTCTAGGTGACTACAGCTTGCAAAATGCAATACTGATGCTAGCAACACAACAGTGAATAGCTATTAGGTTATGCAGAAAAGTCAGTTTAACAGGCATGATCTGATCCTCATTTAAAGCAGCAGTGGTGTGAGTCCTTTCTGCTCTGGTGAGAGCAGAATTGCAGTTGCTTTGGAAGCTCGTTCTAGGGCAGGAAGCAGATCTGGAGTGCAGCCAAGACCACCACACTGTGACTGTACATACATGAAAAAAATAAGCTGTGACATACCTGGACTGACACAGCAGTCACATGCTCTTAGTGTTCCTAGATGTTGATAAGGCTCTGGCTGGGGCAGAGGAGAGTTTTTCTGATCCTATTTTTGTACACAGCCTCATGTGGGCAGTTTTTTTAGCTTTTTATCTACAAGGATGATAAACTGTTTCAAGATTGCCTTAGTCTTTTATATAGCATAGGAAAGATTTTATATATTTGATACAGAAAAATACTTTCTGTTCTTGCATCAATGCTCAATACCATTTTTGCAGGTGCTCTAGTACAGCTGTATAGGCACAAGAGTACTGCTGCTCTGCAAAGACCAACAGTTTGCTCAGTTTAAAAAAACAAAACCAAACCCAAACAAACAAACAAAAAAAAACCCTCAGGAAAAACCAAACCAAAACAACCCAATAACAAAACCCAACCAGACCAAACAACACCTTAGTACCTACATTTGTGGAATCCAACTTACTGGACACTCTTATTCTGAATCCAGGAAGCAGGTAGAAAAGTATTCTAATTTTAGGATTTTGTCCTGCCTGCCTATTTCTCAGTTTCTTCTTCTTGGATAGTCAGCTTCAGTCTCCCAGGTTAACTTCCCATCAGACCATCTTGTTCCCACCCTCCTCATCTGTGACTTTTTTCTCTCTGTATTTTAAAAGGATGCAAGAGTGTCTACACTGGCTTTCAGGACTTGAACCCAGAAGCTGACTTTCCTAAGAGAGACACAGAACTGCATATCAATGAAAAAAATAGCTGCATTATCATATGCTGATGGAATGTATCTAGAAACTTGCTGTCATAGTCTATGAAGCTTCTGTTGGACAGGGAAACTATGAATTGTACATAAAGATTACAATACGGGTGAACTTAACTTTTCATAAGCATTGGAGGGACACATTCCAGCATCAGGGCTATTTGTGGGCCAAGTCTCAAAGCCTTTATCTGTCAGTACTGAAATCTTTTCATATCTTGGCAATCTCTCTCCGCTTAGTAAAAGTCTTCCAGGGAATGAGTCTAGGAGGGGAAAACACAGATCTATTCCGGGCTGAAGCATTCAGAAAAAAAACGAGGCAAATATGCCTTCATTCGCAACTTAAATAAATAGTGCTGTCCGTACAGTGGGATGTGTCAAGTTGCCTCTATAGTAATATAGTAACCAACTTTGCCTACCTTGAAAGAAGAGCATTGACCTGAGGCATGAAGTATATAGTTTGGTTCTCAGTTCTGTACTAAACTTCTTTGTGCAAATCATGTTTAGTGAAAGTGGGTTTAGAATGTTGGCACAGTTAAAGGCTTTTATGTATATAAAATAATAGATAAACACACAATTGAAATACAAATTAATATAATAATCTCCTCCCACACACCAAGCAACCGTTAATTTGGCCGAGAATCTCCACTAACTCCTTAGCAGTCTAAAGCCCGTTTGGTGAATTTGCTAAGTGTCATTTATACTAAAAGGTAAAAGGTAAGCAATATTTCTATCATTTTACTGATTGAACACATGCAAGTGAGAGTGCTGGAAATGCTGCAGCAGAATTGTTTCATGTCATTTTTATTTTTAATCTATCTCTGTTCCCTGGTTTTTTTTAATGCATATGGATTCTCAGTGATTACACTTTAATCCAAAAAAAGTTCAAAAGTTTTTTAAAAAGTTTTCACAGTATACTAGTAAAAAACCTGTCCTGATCTTCAAAAGCTTTCAGATCAAGTATTGCTGCCTGTTTCCTTTAACAGTAAGAGTATGTGTATGAGAGAAAATAGGTGTGAGAGAGTGTGTGTATGAGAAATAGAACATTATGTAATTGGAAATGTGTGGTAATGGATGTTTACATCCAGGCTTCACTGATGAAATTCTGTATTAACATAATTCAGAGTTTGTAGATAAGGAGACTAGAAGTTGAAGGATGGATGCCACTTGTTTAAGGCAGAAAAGAGCCTTTTAAAATTTGCACAGAGAAATGTTTCACTTGAGAGACAAACAGATTTTTGAGCCCAGGTATGAGCAATTGAGGCAAATTGCAACAGCAATTTCTTCTGAAGCTGATGTAGGGCTATTTAGGTAATGTTATTCTGCTACTGATCATCTTGCTACAACCCAAAGAACATTATTTCTCAGTTTGTCTCATTTGAGTAATGGTAGGCAACAGGAGAAAAAGGTTTGTCCTGCTAATGTTAGATCAGTCCTTTAAAGTATTTTTCATTCAGTCTAGTGATTACAAGTCTGAAGCACAAGCTGATGTTAAAATATCAAGGAAATGTTATATATTCAAAATTTTAAAATTAATATTAGCCCAGGACTGTTTATCAAAGGAAAAATATAAGCAGCACAGTTTTGAGTTATTCTATACAATGAGATTTGGGGTGGGGAGTGGGTGGTGTGTTGGTTTTGTGGTTGTTTTGTTTTGTTGTTTTTCCTGGGAATCATTCCTTTCTCTCCTGCTTGCCTCCCTTTTCTCTCTTTCCACAACCATCTTCATGGAATCCTATCACATTGTAGTGGGTTTGCAGTGACCTGCCCCCCCACCTTTTAGAACCCCGGCTAAAACTCAGAAAAACACACTGGAAGTTAATAAATGAAGCTTATATTTACAGCAATGCAAATATACAAGCAAATATTTACAAGATATAACAGATATTTACAGAAATATACAGTAAAAAGAAATACAGACACCACACCCCTCCTGGAGACCAAAATCCCCAAGAGAGGGAAACCAAACCCCCTGTACCACCTCTCCCTCCTCCCCCCAGCCTTATCTCACCACTTGATGATGCTGCAGATAAGCTGAAGATCGGTCAGAAAGATTAGTGGCAGGAAGGAATGAATGGTTTTAGTAATTTTACTCTGAATTAGTTCAAAGGCAGAGAGACAAAGGAAAGAAGCTGGTGAAGCCTGCCGGGACCCAGAGCCGACTGAACTGCGCAAGCACACTGGCTTATCTGGATGTTTTGGGAACATTCTAAAACAACCTTCTTTCTTCTCTCTCATTCAAAACTGGGTGAAGGGACACAGTGTTTAATTTCTCACTCTCAGGCAGCAGTCTAATTTTTCACACAAATTCTCCAATTAGCTCAAACCAACACACACATGCAGTACCACATTCTCAAATCCACATTTTCATACATCCTACTCATAGTGCATGGAGCAGTAGTGGATCTTTTTGTCTCACTGGCATCTTGTTCAACTAAGATCCTCCGTGTGCTTTCTTGCATTTGTCTTTCACTTATGAATGTTGTATGGTGATTCCATGAAGGTACAAAACTGTAGGGGCAAGCCTTTATATGGCCTGTTTTTACACAGCTCTAGTTGTTCTTCTAATGGATGTTGTAAATGGTGCTGTCAGCCTTTCTCTTGGAGGCCCTTCCTCAGCCAGGAAATTGTAGCCTTGAACACTGAAAGCAGGCTGAGGGGAGAGTGTAAACTGTAGTCTAGCTGTTGCTTCTGAATACCACTATGCTTTGTTTGGATAAAAACCCCAAACTTCTTCCTGATGGTTAATGTTAAGCAAATTGAATTAGCTTACAGGAACAACTTATTTATGCACGCCTGTGCTTGCATTTTTCAGCGATGTTTGTCAGGCTTGGAAGTGCTCCACTTTTTATCGTTCTTTCTGTGATCATGCTTGCTTTGTGAAACTGGCTTGACTTTTGGGTCCTATGTGGTCCTTCATAGGCATATAACCATACAGTGGGCACTGGGCTTAGTGATTAAATTTGGAGTTTGAGACAGCAGGGTAAGGGCAGTGATACACTAATTTCTTGTTATAGCTACAAATGTAGAGAAGCCATCATGGGTCCACAGTCCAGCTAGTCAAGTAGCTTGGCAACAACCATGACCATGAGTAGGCACTGAGAAAAGAGTAGATATGAAGTAAATATATGATACTTTGTTCAGACTTCAAGTATTTTTAGCTCAAGAGGTTCCCTGAACAGGGGATTCCTTCTCTGTGGTTAATGACCTTTTGTGGATTTGTCTTCCAAGTACTCATCTAACTCCTTTTTGAATTCTGCAGACTTTCCCCTCCCACAACCCTATGCCACAGATAGGCTGTTCACTGCAGGAGGAGCCATGGGATAGTAAAGTCTGGAACCAAAGTATCTTGTTAGCCAAATGGTGTCCATGATCTGAGGAATCTGATTATTCATATCTGTTCCAATTGCCCTCAATTAGTATGCTGCTATGACAGTTGCTTTTTCACCCCAGAAAAACTGAGGCATAGGGATAATCTGAAAATAGTAGTGAGAGTTCCTGAAGAGAAACATACCCTACCCTACATGCCAGCAACTACAGTTCCTACCATAAAACGTGAAACTTGGATGCTTTCTATGAATTCCTGGTACTCTTCTCTAGCACGCTTGTTCCTAATGTATGCTTGAGATTCTCTGAGCATTTGCAAACAGAAGCAAGTAAAAATTCTTATATTTCCTTGAAAAACAGAAATTATCACCATTCCTATCTGAGGTGGAGAAATTTGGAGAACTTTAGCCACCCCCAACTCTAGGATGCATATATTATGATTGAACTACTGTGTTGTTTCGTAAACCTGTGTTAGTAGACTAACCTAAGCATGCTCACACACACATTACACCATGCAGTTCTTATAAATACAAAGCAGTAGGCATTTGTGAACAAGAGGAAACGTGATTTTTCACATCTCTGCCTGAAGAACTGAATTGTTCATGCTCCATTTCTCTGGATGAAGCTTGGTGTTCATGTGTACAACAGACATTTGATCAGCTGAGCAGCTTATTTGGTGCAGCAAAGAATGGGGAGGAGGGCAGAGATAGTGCCCCATGTAAAAACGAACAGAGTAGAAGGGCAAAGAATGGTTCTAGTTTCCTTTCCAGTGTTGCTGGGCAAAAGCTGGTGAGGCTATTACTGATGGGTCATGTAAGTGTGAATTAATGACTAAATAAGGTCTCCAACAATAGCAAGTGGAAATGTGAGTTTTCATCAGTCTGCCTCACTGCTTGTTCTTTTTCAAGGACTCCATTATCACAATGTTTACTAGGCAAAACAAAATCAAAGCCTATCATTTAAAGCCGATATGTAATTATTAAACATTAAACATATACTAGATAAGGTTGCAAACTATCCTAGCAGATCTATGCTCTCTATACTGCTTTATCTTTCCAAAAGTCAGCAGCACCTTGCTGAAGAGCAGTATTATATTTGCCTAACCATGCCTAGGAAAAAAATATTTAGACTCCACTATATAAATGAAAAGAGATATGTTAAGATATGAGATCCCTTAACTGTGTTTTGTTGTCTTTTATTATAGCTCTCACTCATTGTTTCACAGAGTGCCTGCTGGCACAGGATTCAGTGATGATTAATAGGCATATACATAATTACTTTAATCATAGTTAATGCTCCAATAGATTTTTTCTAGCACACTAAGAAACTGTACTTTTTCTAATCCACACTGGTAAGCTTATTTAATTTCTTTTGCATGCAGAGTAGTTTGGCAGTTTGGAGATTTGGCCCAGGCTCCTGCTGCATCAGACCAGCATAGCTCTGAAGCTACTAGAGGCAGAACATTTGATGCCAGCTAAATATCTAGTTCATTAAGTTTACTAAAACATGCTACATAAAGGCGATGTTATTTAAGGGTCTGAAAAAATTCTTTCTGGAGGAATCAGCTGGGGTAAGACTAGAAAGCTTTGCTAGACTGGTGGTTGCACAAAGCAGCCTGTTTGCATGAAGAATTTGATACCAAATAGAGTGTTCACCTTCTACTGAGTTCTCTGCCTTTTTCTGCCCTTTTCCTCCTCAGTATTTACAACTGGGTACCGTTATTAATGGCACTTACTTTTCTACTTTCAGTGCTGTATCAAGAAAAAGACAATTGTTTTCTGGGGAAATGGAAAAGAGGAATATGAAACCTGCACTTTTACATCCTTCCACAAACCACTTTGCTGATGTTGTTTTTAATTTTATCCTTACTAAACTACAGGGGCTAATATACACTTGCCTGTTGCAGATAGATTAGATACCCTCCTATGCTCTTCAGTATATTCAGCCTTATTCTAACAAGATTTATGTCAGATCACCTGCCTTCATCCTGTTGGATTTCCTTGTCTGTTGCTTACTCTTATAGCTGTACCTATAAAACTCCAAAAAGTATTAGCCAATGAAAACTGCAGACCATGTCAGTATTCTAATAGCAAAGACAGCACCAGAGTAACACAGCTTATCACCTACTTGTTGGAAGACTTACTGTTTATTTTATTGCAGGTCAGTGAACAAAACTCAGTCATGAGATCTTAATCTCTGTTTAATCTCAACCACCCCATCACCATTGTTCTATTACTCAAGTGCTCAGCAGCAATATCCCCTCCTTCCCTCTTGTAATGACCTCATTTCAACCCACAATTTCTCTCTACTTCGGCTTTCAAGAGGTCAGACTGATAGAGTTGTAAAGAAATTTGCACAGGTCTTTGCACTAGTTTCTCCCTACTGCTGTATTGAGCCTGTCTGCAAGAACAGAAGTGTCTGCTGGTGAATATGAGATTCAGAAATGACCTTGTGCTGAACATGACAGGCAGACATGTCCCAGCAGTGAACACAGGCCATGGAGGAAGTGGTAAGTGGGACTGGATAGTGCATTCCAGCAATCCCATTTCCTGCAGAGTGAACTAAACAGACCAAAACAGATGATGCTGTACAAATTTATGGTTAAAAAGTTCCTCCTGTGTAAGAGAGGATGATGTTGCTGTTGATTTTAAGTCCATTTTAGCCTTCCCATCTGAATCCATTAGGGCTTGAAGTTAGACTGGAGTGACTTGAAGGGAAAGTAGAGTGATACGTAGTATAGCCAAGAAGTCCTATCAATATCAGCACTAAGACTCACTACATAATCTGTAGTTTCTTAATGTATCAAGATTTGTGATACATTTCTTAGTGTATCAAGTCTTTCCCCATGGATGGATCAGAACTGAGAGGACAGATGTTTCAGACATGTTTACACATTATTTTAGACCCATTTGAACAGAATATTTGTGATAAGTTATGTTTAGGAAAAAAAAGTGAATGTGATGAGCTGAAGACAAACTTTGATTCCATGGGGACTTCTAAAAGACATTTTGAATCCCTATTTAAGTTTAGCCATTCCCAGGCTTTCTTGTGTAGTGCGTGACTTTTGGCACAACACATGCAGGGAAGCTCAACCCTGCCTTACTGTGGATCATCTGTGGGAGCGGCATAGCACTGTGAACAAGGGGAAGCATGTACACCCTGCTTCTGAAGTTCTTCATCCTCTCTTTGGCTCTGTAAAAGCAGTATAGTGGGTTGAGAAGCAGAAGGAATGCACTGGGAAAATGTAAGCCCCCAACACACTGACAGGGAAGCAGGAGAGAGGTGGCTGAGGAAAGAGGAGAGATTGTCAGTCTTGGATGCCAGATATGAGGAGTGGGAAGGAAATAATTACTGATAGGGTTTAAAAACAATCCCACCCTCCAAACACAAGTCACAAATGTGTTACCAAAACTAAAGTGGAAGACGTCCATCAACTTACTCATAGCTAATTGACGTGCATGAAGTCTGGGTCTTTGTTATATCCTTGCTTCCATTGCATTTCTTGCTTTTGAATATGTTCCAGGCTTCTCTGAAGAGACTGTTTTGCTTCTGTAGCTCCCTGTAGGATGCACATGTTAAGAAGTGCAAGCACAGCATGCAGGGCTGAATCTATCAGAAGAGACGGGGACTGCATGGCAAATCAGCTTCCCTCCTGTTGTGTGACATGTGATGCACATTGAACTCAGACTGTGTGGGAGCCCCTACACTCTACTTGATTAAATACAGCTCTGCTGCTGGAATGTTTTCTTGGCTCTTGTGCTCAGTGGAGCTGCAATGAACAATAGGCTTTAGCAAATTATGAACAAATAGGCAGATCCAAATTAATTTGCATCCTAGGATAATTATAGAGTTCTTTGTAGAGTCAACGTTTTGTTTTTTTGTGGGTTTTTGTTTGTTTGTTTTAAAATAATATTTAACTGTTGTTTGGTTGGTTGTTTCTTAGAGTTTTGTTTCTTTATTTGTTGTTTTGTTTGTTTGTTTGTGGTTTTATTTGTTTGAGTGTTTGGGGTTTTTTTTAACCTGAAAATTATAGTAGTGAAAGTGTTTTGCAGAACTATTGACCAGGAGAGTGCCTTCGGTATGTGTGTTGAAGATGACTGGAGCTGACTTTCTGGCTCATTAGTGACACCTCCTGCCAAACTATGATACAGTTGCTGTGAAGTCCAATTTAGGGTTGATAGCATGTTATACATTACTGCTACTATGAAACATCTCATGCTTAGATAGTGCTGAGAAGGGCAGACCAGAAAGGCTTTGTGGGCTCTGGGCAGTCTGAGGTGATATTCTACCTGTGGCAATCAACAGCAGTGTTGCAAAAACAGTTTTAGCAGCTCCTGTGTATTCTTCACACTTAGTTTGTCAGCCTATTGCTTTCCTCTGGTCAGTGAATTCAGTTGCTTGCTACCTTTTTTAGCTCTTCTTGCTGAGCAGAATACTCTGCTGCTATCTGGTACTTGATGCCTTGAGAAGCAAGAACAGCCTCACATTAACTTGAGCATACAGAGCACTGCCAGGCTTTTACAAACTACTGCAAGGGAACAGTTGCCCTACATGGTTAGAGGTAAGGAGTCCAGCTTCAAATTCTTTAATAATCCTGGAATTACTCTCATTTTTCCTGCACTTGGAGAAGAAACAAGGAAGAGAGAGTGGCTCTTTCACTGCCCAGTAGAACAACTGGCCTTTGCAAGAGACATAGTATTACTAGTCCAGGCTTAAGAACAAAGTGATTGTCAAACATGAAAGCTAATTCTGCTAGAAACATGTAATCTTTTTGCTTACCTCAGCCTGAGGAAAATGCTCTTTTTGCAGTTGTCATGAACTTCAGGAGCCTGAGCTAGACACTACTTCTAGGCTACAATGAGAAAATGCCTGTACCTCTACTTTCATAGAGTAGAATAGGCATAGACCAAAGTTTACAGTATCCTTTCTATATGCAATTGTTGAAGCACATTAGACTTTAATTTGGTGGCTTTGCTGATGAATAAATGAGCATAGCTTTACTGGCAGTTTTTGTCCTGTCTGCTTGGCACAGATATCTACTTGAGGAGCCCATCCCCACTGTCCACAAGTAGCTGAACTACTGCATTTTATAGCCCTGTGTGTACTAGTACAGCCCAGGGATTATGCTCTGCTGTAACATCCTGTAAGGCAGCCTGTGGCTCCTCAGCTGTTCACATGGCAGCTCCTGAAATATCTGGACATGGAAATAGGAAATTCTGAGAAACAGAAAGCAGTCAGTATAGCAACCATTATGTCCATCTCAGACAAGGATGTCTTTTCTTGTGAATGATAAATCTTCTGGATCCTAAATCACACTAGGGTGTGACTTAGGCTCCCTGCATATTTATATATCATGATATATCTATATCGTATTATATATCATGTTAAAGGTAGTACTTAATTTTCAAGGCGATATAAGCTAAGGCTTCAAAAGTGATGGATGGGTAGTAAGAATCCCCATTGCTTAACTTTGATGGAAAATGAGGGGAGTGGTGGGAAGATAACTAAACCTGAGATCCACATTTAATTTGGGGAAAGGATGGATTCCAGGTTTTTTATTTTAGGACTCTTAAGGAGACATAAGCTATGCTCCAAGAATTACTGTTAACGAAAACAGGAGATTTAACCTCCTAAGCTAATTAGGGCTTTGCAAAATAAATTACCTTTAGTTTCCAAATTCAGCAAAGCATTTCTATTCCTTTATGTACGGTAGGAATGATGTTAAGCCCATGATTAAAATTAAGCAGTGGTGTTGGCTAAAAGAGAAAGTAGAGCCTCATAACAATGGCTTATCTTCCTCTTCAGAAAATTCTGCAACTTTGCTACCTCATGACCATCAAGGAAATATCCATGAGTTCACTAGGGACAGGATCTATTCAAGTGCACTTGAAATGAATAAAAAGATTGTTTCTGTTCTTTGTTTCTGCTTTATATTCTGTATCAGAATATAAACCAAAGCTAAAGAAAAGCTATCACCCAAAAAAACCCCCGAACAACCAACAACCTGAACCAATAACCAACCAACCATCATGGGAAAATGTATGAGCAGCTGGAACACCTCCAAGAAAACATCTCTCTTCTGCAGTGTATGGTGTGTGCCCAAAATGGGGATGTCTAAAAATATCCTTGGTTGGAAATTCGTAGAGAAAAGGATTCCTGCCCTAAGAAGCATGACATTAAAAATACACTGTGTGCTGTTCATCACAAAAGGAGGGAGACCTTATCTCAGGAGCATAGGGGAATATCCTTCTTTTGAACCAACATGTGAAATGTCCCAACATGACATATAAGGGCATTTCTAGTTCTTAACATAGGAAAAATCAATTAAAAGATCACAGCTCTGATGTGTGATAACTGTAAGCTGAAGTGAGCTCTAGCCCTTTCTGGACACTGGGTGGCAGCTTGTCATTAATATGATAGCTAAGCATGTATGAGGTAAAAAATTAAATAAAGAGCACCAGAAACACAGTAAATTACAGGCCACAACAGGTAAAAGAGATTTCATTCCAACCTCATTAGAGATGCTGAAAAAACAACAAATCACTCATATTGATAGAGCTCTCTCAGTATGCTGCTAAGGGCCTCATGCTCATAGACCTCTTCAGCAGGAATGTCATTCTGTGAAGACATGTAAAGAGGGAGGTTCAGCGCTCTAGTATCCTTTTACTGTCAGTGTTTGAAATCCCCTTTGTCTGTGTGGCTGTTTGAGCTAGGTTTCTAGCTCAGACATAGAAAAAATGAGAACAGAGAAAACTTAGAAGTGGAAGCTCTGAATGGAGGGATAGGCCATATAATAGCAACAATGGATAAATTATTATAATCTCACTGGAGCATCAAGAGCTTTATGTCTGGAAGCACAGCTTGTATCTTCCCCTTGGCTGCTTCTGCTTCTACTGCTGCACCTGCTGCTATCTTTCCCCTGATGCTGTTTTGGCTGCTGCTGCTGCTTTTGCTGCTTTGCCACCACTTGACCCTTCCCCACTTTCCTTAAGGTTTTATTTTTCTGTAGTAGTTTATTCTCTTTATACTGTTATATTTAGTTTAAGAAATACAATTTCATTTTTCCTGACTTTCCAAAAATCTATGTTGTACTGAGTTTACTGTACTAGGGGAGGGATGCACTTTAACCTGGTACATTAATTTTGGCACTTTTCCAAACATGGAGCAAAATCTTGTGGGTTTTTTGGTTTGTTTTTGTTTTAATTTATAATCAGGATAAGGAAGTTGAGGAAAAAACAATTTGTTTGGTATATTGTGGCCCATTATTGCTTCAGTTTTGATCTTACCAGTTCAGCACTGCTTTACTACAATGGTGCAATATCATGTAAAACTGGGTAAAAACTGTGTTAACAAAGGTTGGAAATAGTAATTGGACACGCACCATACCCTACTGACCCAGAAGCGTGGAGTCAGGAAACTATCTGGTTCCCTTTAGTACTAAATAGAACAAAGGAAAATAAGGTTAGAAGCAGTGAAACCCCTGCATGGATAAAATTGAGGAGCTTGTTAGCAAAAAAATGTGGCTTGAATGTTTTTATCAGTAGAAGAGTGTCAGACACTGGACTGTCCGCCTTTAAAGGGACTGTGGAGGGGTTCTCCTGCCTGCAACCAAGGGACTAGAAGTGGTACCAGAGGGATGTGTCAGGGTACTGGGAGGGCGAGCCCACTAATGCCATCGAGCCCACTAAATCCACTGCTCTTGCTTTCACCCCACTTGTTTCTGCCAAACTGGCTACTGCTATTGTGGGAAACGTTCCTTCTACCTCAGTCCCAATTCCACCACCACAAAAGGAACAAAGCCAGACAAACCAGATTTAGATGATCCTATGAAAGACACCTCACAGATATACTCCTCACGTGTTATACTCTAAGCAAAGAAGTTCAAACAGATGGCAGTGAGCAGGAAGATTCAAATGGAAGAGTTAAGATCTCCATTGTTCCAATTAAAACAAGGGGGGAAAAGGCAGCTAGTTTTGAGGGTCAAAATAGCTCAGATGATGATTGGGATAAACCAGAGCATGGTAATCCCAAGGAGGGAACTGTTAGGAAGCCTTTTGCTACTGTTGAGGGTTTTCAGAAGTTTACTCCTGAAGCAAAAGCTGGAGAAGTCAAATTGAGCCAATTTGCAGAGGTAAAAGCTATCCAACTTGCTCTCGATGTGGCTGAGTGTGAGAATTGGCCCAAGCTCTACCTCTATACTGATTTGTGGATGGTGGCCAATGCCTTATGGGGTTGGCAAAGGGACTGGAAAATAAATAATTGGCAATGGAAAGCAAATTTGGGCTGCTGAAATGGCAGGACATTGCTACCTGTCTAGAGAAAGTTCCTGTAAGGGTATGAAACATATCTAAAGCTACCAAGGAACACCAACACAACCATCAGGCAGATTTGGCTGCCATGGTGTTTCAAACAGATTCAAACTGTACCTTGGACTTAGACTGGGAACACAGAGGTGAACTGTTCTTAGCTTGGTGGGCCCATGATTCCTCAGGACATCAATGTAGAGATGCTACCTACCAGTGGGCATGGGATAGAGCAATCAACATATCTATGGATGCTATAACCAAGTTATACATGACTGTGATATTTGTGCTGCTATGAAACAAGCCAAGCATCTGAAACCCTTATGGTATGGTGAGCGATGGGTGGAGTACAAAGATGGTAGGGTGTGGCAGATTGATCACATCTTTCTCAGACTGGAAAGCAACATGTTCTGACCATGGTAGAAGCAAGCACCAGATGGCTGGAAACCTATCCAGTTTCCCATGCTACTGCACGTAGCACCACTCTGGGCTTGGAAAGACAAATCATGGTGACATGGCATTCCAGAGCAAATTGAATCAGGTAATGGTACTCATTTTAAGAAGAACCTCATGAAATCTTGGGCCAAAGAGCACATCATTGAGTGGATATACTACATCCCCTATTATGCACCTGCCTCAGGCAAAACTGATCATTATAATGGTTTGTGGAAAACAACTTTAAAAGCACTGAAGGGAGGAACCTTAAAGAATTGGAAGAAACATCTAGCCCAAGCTACCTGGGTAGTGAACAGTAGAGGTTCTACCAACCAAGCAGGGCCAGCTCATTCAGATTTGTTACAAAAGGTAGGAGGTGACAGGGTTCCTGTTATTCATGAAAATAATTTGTTGGGGATGTCTGTTTGGGTATTCTCCCCTTTGGGGAGGCTATGCCTGTCCGAGGGGTGGTTTCTGTCAAAAGACCTGGCCATAAATACTGAATTATGCAAAAGAATGGTGAAATATGATGTATTTCACAAAGGAATTTGATATTAGCAGAGAGAATGTAGATATAAGTTGTTATGAGTTCTTTTTCAGATAACTGTGGTGTGCATAAAACCCTTGAAGAACCCACCGTACATGAGCATGAATGCTGTGAATGTTGAGTCCTCCTCCATCCTATCTACTGAAGAAAACATCTGACAGTTTCCTGAAATCCTGTGAGCTAGATGATGCCTGAGATCAATGGAAACAAGGAGATAGGTAGCTAGGAATTGAAGAAAAAATGCCTGAAGCCTGGACAACTACCATTCATGTCACTGATGCTGTCTCTAATTTAGATGGAATGACTTAATGCTTCAATGGGAATTATATTAAAGAGGTGAATTGTGGCCGTTTGAGCTAGATTTCTAGCTCAGACATAGAAAAAAATGGGAACAGAAAACAGAGGTGGAAGCTCTGAGTGGAGCAGTAAACAGTCTAGGGATAGGCCATATAATAGCAACACTTGTGTGAGACATGATATGGGAAAAGGGATAGAAAACATAGAATGTATGAACCTAGTTAAATCATTAACTGTGTGAGCACTTACATAATGCATTCTCAACCATATAAACACAAAGGAGGTGGGTTAAGCTTGAGAGGGTCTTGAAACCCTCTCACGGGCAAAAAGAATACTGTATTCAAAGATGAGAACATCAGAGGCTCCCACCAAGAATGTGACCCACAACTGATGCCGGATGGATGAAAGGTAGAGAGGTCAGACTGAGGAACACTTCCAGCCTTCACCAAAAAGACCCCAAAAGACAACCACCAGGTGGTACTGAGTGTGTGCAGAGAGATGGGATGTTATGGAAATTAATTCCAGGAACTGACTGTAACTCCACCTGTTCCCAGAACTAATTGTACTAACCTTACTCCTGCACTGAATATGTTTGATTCTGTAGCATAAATATCTTACCTGAATGAGGTGAAGGTGTGCAAGGGCTTTGGAGGATGACGTCCCCTTGTCACCTAGCGCTGATTTAAACATGCCTTACCTGATAACACTCTGTGAAGATTCTTTCCATAACAGGTAACCCATACACACATATAGGACCACCTTCTGAAACTGCCTGTTTTGTTTTCTGAGGCTAAGCAAAACCCAATGGCTACCTGATAGAAAAGAGATGGATTTGTAATAGATGCACTGTCTGTTTACTGTGTTTTCAATGAACAATGACATCTAGAGTACAAGGAGTGCTTCTAGGCAGGTGTGTTATAAATATTTAAATTTGATATGTGGAAATAGGAAAATATTAAACTTTATTAACATAAATATCTGCACCAAACAAGCAAAACAAACAAAACCCAGAACAATAAACTATTTACAATTTATTGAAGATTCAAATACTCAGTTGGGAATTATTTACACAAAATGTACCACAGGGATTTTGCAAGAGCAATTTAGGGAGGGAAAAAGAAATATAAGTATCTATATTCCATGCAAAATTCAAATTGTTGAGTGAGGAGCAGCAACTGCCACTGCCAGCCACAATATGGATTCTCTTTGCCTTGGAATAGGACTATTAATGGGAAACACAGAGACTCCAATAAATTAATAGCCAAATTTACTCACAAAGTAATATCTGATCAGTCCAAGATGCTGTGTCGAGGCAATAATCACAGAAATTACAATCCCAAATCGTGTTCTCAGTACAACCACGATGCAAAGAGGGTAGCAGGAGTCAAGTGTGCTGCCAAAACTGAAAGTAAAAGGGTGGGAACCATATGTCCTCGTAGTTGGTAACACAATACCCAAAGTGCAGGCAGAGAACAGAGCCCGAAAGCAAGGGATGCTCTCCTAGAGAAGACCCCTTCAATCATCCCTCGAAACAGAACAGCCCACTGGCAGGAGAGAAATTTGAAACCTAGCCAATCAAACATGGCCCCAGAGTTGCAAACAAGTCTGGGCCTGTTTTACCCCAGCAGGACAAGGTGCCACAGACCAAAAGCTACTGCTTTCTTGCCCTCTTGCCATTAATAATCCAGCATAAGAAGACTCTTTCAGTTTAGTTGCAATATGTGTTGTGCTCATTTGAGGCTAATTGGAATATTTTACTGAGAGAAGTTAGGTCCTTGGCTGTGAGGAGAAAACAGTGACCTATATAATTGTCTTCTGCTGAGAAACACAACTAGTCAAAATACAAGACACTCACTTCTCACACACTTTTCAGTTAGTTTGCACTTGCTTGCTTTTCCTGTATGGTGTGTGGTTCCATCTGCCTTAATTCTTCAATCCCATCTAACATTTTTCCTCTAACCTCCTTGTTGTCTTTTTGACATCTCACCTCAGACATCTCCAGATTTATCATGTGAGATATATGGGGATTGATCAGGTTATTTCTGAAGAGAGGTAAAGGNTTCAGGAGGGGTTTCGAATTGCTGTATACTTTTAACTTGTATATAATTGTAAATACTTATATATATTTATATATATGCTTGTAAATTGTGTTAAGCTTCCTTAGCTTCCATCCTACTGAGTCTAGTCTGGTGAATTCATGGTGTGTGTGGGTGTGTGCGGGTGTGTGCGCATAACTCCCAAACCATCACACGTATTGATTGCAAGCTGCAAAATTCCTGTGTGGTGTTTTGAACAAGAATGTTATTAGCCTGATGTTACAAATGCGAAAAGTAGTTCTGATCTTGATTCACTGCTGCTTTTACTCTGTTTTCACACTGGCAATTCACTACAACAGCTCCACAATACCCACTGTGCCTCTTCTTTCAGGTCAGTCTGAGCATTCAAATCACTTGGCCATAGCAAAGGAAAAGACAGAAAAAGCTTATGTGATTAGTTTTACTGTAACTGTTTGACTGAAGGATAATACAAGCCCAGTATTATCTCAAGTACACTAAGTACCTCATCACTTGTAAGATATTTGCTGAGATTTGAGAGGTTTTAAATGCAACTGAGATTTTCAGCTAATTGAAAGATGTTTTGTTATGTGCAGGCAGCTTTAATTTGAGAGTATTTCCTTTTGGCTAGTTGACTTGAACTATCAAATAGCCTCTGTGCATGAGCCTGTCTTGCTGAAAATTCAGCAAAACCTTGTATTTTGGATACACTATACCTGGATGATGTTCACAGCCAATCTCTTTAGATACTCATTTCAGGAAGACATTGATCATTGTAGGAACAGGTTATTTAGATTGTTGAAAAACTCTGTTTGTACTTTGTGAAGTCATGCAAGTTCCTTCAGATTACTTCAGTCTACAGAATTCATTCAAATGCCTGTGCTTTACAAGAGGGCCAATATATTAGTAAAAAAAAAAGCATCGGATAGAAAACCAACAGAAAAACTGATTAGGCAAGATTACTCTGATTAGGAGAATCTATTAAACAATCTGTTTAAAAAATCTATTAAATCTCTACTGTAAATTGCTGTTCCTGAAACCATTTGACAGTTTATTCCTTAACATGATGATATTAAATATTTTATGGAAATTATGTATCTGCATGGGCAATGTCAGCTTCTTGAGGACAAATTCAAAGGTGTTCTGAAAGCAATGTGTTAACTTGGACTAAAACGTAAACAACTTAAGGAAAAAAAAATTCCTTCTCGTAAGTCTATGTCACCTTTTTGCAGGTGAAAGCTGCATGCCAGGAGCTGAATACCTGGGCAAACTAACTTTTGGGTGGAAATAAAAAACTTCTTAGCTAAGAAGCAGCATTTCCATTTGTTTAGTGCTATATAAGCATAATGGGGAATCAAGTTCCATGAGCCCCAAGGGGAAGTTTTCACGTTTATTTATATGGGAGCATTCACAATGTCACACAGTTATTCCTCCTATGTATTACATATTACTAGAATATGACTCATTGAAATATTTTAAGATCTGCACCCATATACTGATAAAAGAAAAATCAAGGAGTGCTGGTAAAAGGCCTTACAGACCAGATGCACATTTTTGAGGATATCTATAGCAAACTATAAAATACCAAACTTTGAAGAAATGTTTGTTTATAGTAATCAGTTGATAATATGCGAACAGCAACCACTGCAGAAGCGTCTGCAGATACTAGCTGGAGATCTGTGATATGTAATCTTGTAAAGGCACAGGCCTGCAGTGAACAAGGAGAGCAGGAAGGAGATAAAGGAGAAGCAGAACTCCTGGCTTAAGAGAGGCCTGCTGACCAAAGATGAAAAAACCTGTGAGGAAAACTTGCTGCCTTCATCTCAGATAACAATTCAAAACCACCAAAGGGGTTGGAACCGGGGCAGAGAATGGGAAAATACCTATGTTAATGAACTCCAATAAATAATTGTAATAACCCTGCCTCTTATTATGAATATGTATGCTCTTGTAACATAAATTGTGGCTTGTGCCAGCATGGAGTGTGCAGGATTGATGGAAGGGTCCTGCCTGCATCCAGCACTGTAATAAAATATAACTACTTCATAACTCTGCATGAGTTTTGGGGTTCATTTTGCAGGTAAATACAACCTGGAGTGCTTCAAACTCTCTCCCGTCAAGGCCACTGTCTTACACATAAAACCGTAACTTCCTGTCTTACCTGTGTTTAATTTACATACTAAGCAAAAGAATGTTATGACAAAATCCCCAATATATTCCAAAACAAGCAGTGAAATGTGGGAATTCATCTAAACGTCCAGAGTTTTTGACAAACAAAGAAAATAAGCAAACAAACACAAAACCTCCACACCAAACAAACCAACAAAACCCCCAAAAGCCTGGGTTCTCTTGAAATGCAGGGCCCGTGCTGTCTGAAATGCTAGGTTGAAGAATGCAAGCTCAGGGTCTTAAGGCTGCCTTTTTTTTCAGGTTACACTACGTCCTCCTCAACAATCCTCGGGCTTATCTGAGGCGTTTCAGGAGGGTTTTTGCTCGGAGTGCTTGGGGCAACGTGTGGCAGCAGAGCTTCACAAAGCATGGCCTCAGAAGTAGACGGTTTCAGCCAGAAATGCGGCCGGTAGCTCCAAAGGTGGCATTTCAGGATGTCCTCTCCATGAGGGCAGCTCGGCGCAGTCCAGCCCAAGCCGATGTGGCAGCGCAAAATGGCGGCGCTGCCCGACCCTACAGCGCGGCGGCCGCGAGCTCGCCGCGCACCCAGGCTCAGCCGCGCCCGCAAGAGCGGGGGAAGAATCGGTCCTCAATCCACCGCAACCGGCACTGCGGTTGGACAGCATCTGCGTACCACGTCTCATCTCTCCTACACACGTCGGAGCATGGGAGACAAACGAACGGCCGACACCCCTCCAGCCAGCCGCCTGGGGGGCGGGGCGAGGCGAGGCGGAGGGCTGGCTGCCCGCCCGCCGTTTCGGTTACACTGACATTCTAACGGCGGGGAANACACTGACATTCTAACGGCGGGAAGCGCTTGTTCTCCCTGCTTCTTTCTCTTTACGGCCCCAGAGAGGGGCAGCCGTCCTAAGTCTGGTGGGGTTCAAGGGCCTCATGCAGGTGAGACGGGGGTGTCTCCTCAACGCTGAGACAGTGGAGGGGCTGCAACGGCCCCTGGGGGCCGCCAAGCCGGGAGCGGGTCGAGGCGAGGTGTGGCGGTGCTGAGTCTGCGGGGCCAGCGCAGCGGCGGGATGCAGGGGAGGCCGCGGGAAGAGGGTTAAGTCTTGGCCTGCAAGTACGTGCTGAAGGGCGTAGGGCTGCTAACTCTGCTCGGGTTCTCTTTCTTCAGCTATGGCATCTTGCGAGACTTCTGAAACATCCTTCTTCAGTCTGAGTGGTGTAAGAGAGCGGATGCGAGAGAAGAAAAAGGGTGCTCTCAGGACTGCAAAGCTGAATGCTTCTCTTGCATCGAAAATAAAAACTAAGATAATTAGTGAGTATATTTTGTTTTGCAGCGTGTGCAGAGACTGTCTGCTAAATCATCTTGTAGCTGTGCCTTTGGCAGTGGCCGTGGTGGTGATGGGCAGCAGTTCTTACCCAGAAGTTACATTTAACAGCTGCTCCTCTGCCTGTGGGTTTCTACTGAGTTCTGCGCTCTGAAAATTAGCGTTCAGTGCCTAAAGGTATCTCAGGTATCTGTGACAGGCAAGTGTAATGTAGAATCTTTGGAGCTGCAACTAGGTGCATCGCAGGGTCCTTGGCATCATCTCAGATGGCATTAAGTCTTTGGGTAATGGGTAACCAAGCCCTCAGAGTCAAACCAGCAAAAATCAGAGGTGTGGAAAGTGTATATGCAATCCTGCGTAGAAGCTAGCCCAGTTCTAATTTGTTTTCATGGGCAAAAGAGTGTAATGGTGGGTCATAAGATAATTTGGACTACCTTGAAAAAGTTAGGTATTTTTGTTACTTTTGTTTTGAAATTGGGAAACATGGATCTAAATCTGCTCAAGAGCTACTGCAGAGGAAAGAAAGTTTTTCTCCCTCTTTTTTTGGATGAGGATGAAATTTTAGAGCTATGAGGTGACTTGTTCAAAGTTAGAAGCGTATCTTTTGTAAACTTAGCACCTGAAACACTCAACCGTTCCTTAAAAACTGAAGCAGTAGCTTGCTGACTGAACATGACCCTCTGAGGATTGAGAGGGTGTCTGTCTGAAATGTTGCAGGTTTTTATGAAAAGTTTTTTCCTGATGGTCTCTGGAGACTGCTATTGATGAAAGGAATTACACTGATAAATTTGTGTGAAGGCTGTCGAGTTGTAGAATCTGAGGGAGGCTATTCTGCGAGGAAGGAGGAATAAGATGAGGGAAGAGGCATGGATGAGACTTTGATGCTGATTCTCTGTGATACTTCTGTATCCCTTACAGATAACTCCTCTACTATTAAAGTCTCCCTTAAGCACAACAATAAAGCATTGGCTTTGGCCCTTAATGCGGAGAAAGCCAACGCACAGCGGCTCACTCAGGACAAGGCCATCTTACAGAAGGAGATTGAGCAGTGCCACTTCCAGAATGCTGTGCTGCGACACAGACTCTCCCTCCTGGTATGGCACTAAAGATGTGGCTGGCATGGGAAGGGGCAGCGGGCAAGGTATGCAGCACTGGTATCTAAACCTTGGGAGCGAGCTGTCGCTGATTGTGCCTACTCTCTGCATGTGAAAAAATTGTAGAAAGTTTTGGGTTCAAAGGCACCTTTAGAGGCAATTTAGTCCAAACACCCATCAGTGAGCAGGGACATCTTTAACTAGATCAGGTTGGTAAGAGCCCTATCCAACTTGACCTTGAATGTTTCCAGGGGCATCTACCTTACAGAATCACAGAATCAGTCAGGTTGGAAAAGACTTTTGATATCATCAAGTCCTCCTCTGTTGGAAACCTGTTCCAGTGTTTCACCACCCTCCTTGTACAAAATTTCTTTCTTATATCTAGTCTAAATCTACCCTTTAGTGGTTTAAAACTGTTACTCCTTGTCCTATTGCAACAAGACCTGCTAAAAAGATTGGCCCATTTTTTCTCAGGCCCATTTTAAGTACTGAAAGACAGCCATAATGTCTTCTGTGCCCTTTTCTTCTCTAAGCTGAACAATCCCAACTCTCTTAGCCTGCATTCGTAGGAAACATGTTCCATCCTGATAATTTTTTTTCATGGTGCTTTTATGGACCCACTCCAACTAGTCTGTCTTTTTTGTCTTTCATTTGATTAAGCCCAGAATATAGTTGGGCTGCAAGTGCTCGTCAGCTTGTGTCCACCTTTTCATTCACCAGTACTCTCAAGTCCTGCTCTGCAGGGCTGCTCATAATCCCTCATCCTCCAATCTGTATTTGTACTGAAAATTGCCCCAGCTGAAGTGCAGGACCTTGCACTTGGCCTTGTTGAACCTCATGAAGTTCACAGAGGCCCAGTTCGCAAGATCGTCTCACTGAATGGCATCTCATTTCTCAGATGTCAACTGGACCCATTCATCTTACTGTCACCTGCAGACTTGCTGCCCACTGCCTGGATTGCTGATAAAGATATTGAATGGCACTGGTCCCATTATGGACACCACATATCACTGATCTCCATCTGGACATTGAGCCTTTGATGACTGGATGGGACCAGATCCCTCTGGGACCAATTTCTTTATACACTGAACAGCCAATTGCTGTTCTAAACAGTCCACAGCCAATTGCTGGACTAAACAGTCCACCCAAATCCATTTCTCTAGTTTAGAGAGAAGGATGTTGTTGGGGAACCACATCAAAGGCTTTACAGAAGTTCAGATAGATGATATCCGTAGCTCTTCCCTTGTTCACTGATGTAGTCATTCATTTGCTTACTCTTTCTGACAAGCTGTGTTGTCCCCAGAACAATGGGTTAGCTCTGCTACCAGCATTCTTAGTGAAACAGACATTTTGATGTAATGACTTCATGGTTTCTTTCTTTTACATCAACATAGGAAAATGCCTTGAATGAAGTTGAAAACATTGCAGCTGCAGTTAGGACTGCCCGGCTGTCTGAGGTGAATGATGGGAAGCACTCTGCTTTGGGAATGGGACTTTGTCTCTTTTCTTTGTGTTGCCTCCTCACTTCAGTGTTTGATGCTTCAAGTGTTTTTCTTTGCTTGTTTGAACTGTGCTAGCTGCATCATCATTTTTAGCTTGGTATGAATTATTTCCAGGATAAGCTTTTCTATAGGAAAAGCTGCAGTTTTAAACAGCCTTTGAGTCATTGGCTGTATTGGCCAGTAGGCTCTTTTGCTATGACAGATTGTTTTTCCTTTTCAAGTTCACTTTTTGGCAACTTGAGATGGAATAGGACACTTTTCCATGTGTTCTGTCTCATGAGTGGGTGGGAAAACTTGTCTCAGATTATCTGATTTTAGTTAACTTAATCCTTAAGATTGTGGAGACAGAATCTGACTCTACTATGATTTATTCCATAATTTGTGCAATTTTGAATTGGAGATTGTCACTATTGGTATTTGACATACCTTCCCTGGGTAAAACTGAGCTTCTGATGTTTTGTGCAGGAGACTGCACAGAGGACTGACTGCAAGAGCTTTAAAATACCTTTCCATTTCTATGTTTTTCAGTTCTGTCCAAGTTCTATGTCCTTCTCTAATGGCCAGAAGCGCAGCATGACAGAAGATAGCTGGGACAATGATATTGCAGATGGTCAGCTTGTGAGGTGAGTCTTAATGTGAGATATCACTAAGCTTGCCCTGAATTTTTATATGTTCAACTTTGTCTTTCGTTTTGTGTATATGTCTAGATGTTTGTTTTGTGTGAGATGTCTTTCTTCTTTGAACCACCACTGCTTGATGTCTTATTTGTCTTAATGCCAAGTCTGTGGATAAACTGATCCTTCTCCCTTCTTTGTTTGAAAGCACATTACTTGTAGGTAGTTTTTCTTTTACAGCTGAGGGCTGCAGGATTTCTTTGAGGGAATGCCATAGCTGGCTTTGTTACATATAAATGGTAAATAGTCATCTACTTGTATGATGTAAACTCGTGTCTTGCAAAAAAAGTCAGTCAGAGCTGGATCTCAGAAAATGTGTTTGGAGTTTTGTTTCTTCTCTGTCTAGTCTCCCCCATGAACACAGAGAATGTCTTGGAGTTGCCCACGTGTATCTTCAGGCAGCTGTGGTGGCCTTCCACATCGAGGTGAACCTGAGCTCACAACCTGTGTGTTGAGAGGCCTTACTTCCTTGTCTCAGTGTATATTTCTCCTGCTCCTCTGTCTACAGCAGTGTGCTTTCTTTGTGAGCTGTGCTTGCACAAAAAATGGGAAATCTGTCCTGGCTGGGAAGTGTCAGTTCTTCAGCACTTCAGGCCTTTAGTAATGTATTTCAGCAACTCTTGATGAAGGTGAAAGCTGTAGCTATTCTACTAGATCCTGGGGTATGTCAGAGGTATGGAACATGCTCCATTGCTGTTATTCCTTCCCACCAGGGCTTCAGGGATGCCAATGAGGGTGCCCATTTCCAAGCTATGTGATTCAGGACAGCAAGGTAGTCACTCCATAGTAGTACAGACATCTTCACATCATCTTCAGAGACGTGCTTCTAGTAAGTCCCCAGAAACTGTGCCTGCTGCCTCCAAAGGCACTTTGCCACCACAGCCTGCTGAGAAGCCTCAGTCTCACCAGGAAGAGAATGGGAAGAAGTTAAATGAAGCAATGGAAGCACAAGAGTTTCTCCTTGAGTCTCACACCTTTGGAGGTAAATTTGTGTCTTATGCTGTTCACGGGGTATGAATGTGTGTGTCTGTGTTCAGAAATGAATGGGTGCAGTGCCATAGCTTCAGTTAGCCTCTAACCATCACTCCAGCAGCTCCTAATGACTCTTGGGAACTGTGTGCTTCAGTGACCTGGCATTGCTAGAATTATGAGTATCCCAGAATGGGATGTCTTGGTAGGGATATTTGCCTTTCTGGGTATAGCCATTGACTTTTCATAAGATTTTCAGACATGTCTGAGGGTGCAGAGTCTGATTAGATGCACAGCTTCTGTTCCTTGTGGATTTGACATGTAAATAGTAACACTCATACAGATCACAAGCATTTTTTAAAAAATCAGGCTTTGTTAAGAGATCTTGCTTTGGGCTGGCTTTTTGTTCAGAGGGAAGCCAACTGAGCAATTACCTTACACAGTAAGTTTGGAGAGTCCCAGCAGAGACTGCGCTCTGTGCTCTGGCAGTTTGCGGCATGGCTTTTAGTGCTATGGGGAAAGGTGATCTTTGTCTGCTGCATTTCTCAGTCTTAAGAGTGTTTTCTTTCTAACAGAGGCCTTGTATGCCACCCAACAAAAGCCCAACAATTTGCCAGCACATGCCTTGGAAAGTCATCCTTTTTCATATGAGGGTGATGAGATGACAAAACAATTTTCGGATCTACTCTCACAAAGTCATGTTACTCAGAGAAGAAAACGTTCTACCCTGTTTGCAACAAGTACTCCATCTTCTGGTGTGGATATTTCGTCATGTGTAAGTTCCACTCAGGCAGCTCGGTGGAGTATCACAAGGGACTGCAGCAGCTCCAGCATGAGCAGCACACAGCCACAGCTGACATCTCACAGCTCCTTGGTTTCTCTTACTGAAACCACTGTTATTCCTCACAGAAAATCTTTGGGTAAAGAGATTTTCTGTGATCAGCCTCAGGCTAAAGAAACTGAATGTAGTGCTGAAACAGAACCTAGCTACAGCCAAGTCCCTGAGTTTGTTCATGTGAAGACTGAAAGCAAAGGTAAAACTGTTGAGAAAACAGCTGTTGAAAAGACAATGACAGGAAAAAAGAAAACAAATGCAATTAAATCCAATGCAGAAAGTAGTTCTGATGGACTGCAAGTTGAAGAGAGTGCTCAAAATGCAAAACAGTTTCTTCAGCTCGAAATGTCAACATGTAGTGAGTCTGAAGTTTACGAGATGAAAAAGAAGGTTTGTGTGGGTGCTTCCAACAGGAATCATAGAGGCTTTGAAGTGGAGCAGCATTCCTGCTTTCCTGATAAACTTAGAGATTGCAGAAGAACCTATGTGGTGAATCCAGCACAGCTGCACAGTCTTGGAAGTGATGACTTACTGGAACAGGGTAAGAAGGAAACCATCTTTGAGATCCAAAGCATGGACAGCTTGTCAAAAAGCCCAATTTGTACAAGTCATGAAGTTCCTTCAGATGATTCCAGTGTACAGAATTCATTTCTGTTGAGGGAGGAGAGCTCAAGTGCTTTACAAGAGGACTTGCCTATGAGCAAAAAGAGCATCAGACAGAAAACCAAAAGAAAAACTAGAAAAACTAGAGTAATAAGGCAAAGAGATTGCTCTGATGAGGAGACTATATTAAACACTGCAAAAATACCAGAGGCCAAAGCTGAAGAACAGCCTAAAATAAGCCAGACAAGCAGGAAGAAGGCTGCTCTTACCACTACAACTGCTTTTCCTGACAAAGAAGTTGGTTTTGGACCATGTATAGATGTTGGAGGAGTAGCTAAGGAGAGCACAAAGGATTCATCAGGTAATCTGAAATGTAGCAGGAAAACTTACATTATCCATCCTTTGGATTTTGAAGGAAATTTGGGTTGTGTCCAGACAGAATTTGAAGGGGATGTAATTTTACCTCCCAGGTCTGTTTTTAGGAGCAAAGCTAGCAAAATCCCCAGAGTTCACAGGATGGTAGCTGCTCAGTCGACTAAAGAACAGAGAGGGGTCCTTGAAGCAGAGGGGCAAGCTGAAGTTGTCAAGACCATGAGTGCTTCAGAAAAAAAGGCTTATCCCAAACTTAAGTCTCAGAGGAAAAGGAACATCTCTAGACCTCCGGAGCCTTATTCCCTGGCCAGACAAAGTGATGGTACTAAGGCTGTCATTGGAAGTTCAGCAGAACGTGAATCCAAGCAAACTTCTCTAAGAGGGGAGTTTTCCTGCATTACAGATCTTCTGTCTGTGCCAGATGCCTTCCTGAAGGAGCAGATAGCTGAGATACCACTTACAAATAACCTTATGGACCTTTCACACAGTCTTGGATCCTCTCCTGTGACCTGTCCTGCAACCTTGCCTGTCAATTCCAGTCTTACAGATGTGCCAGTTTCCAAAAGCTTAAGTGCTGGTGACAACAGAAGTCCTGTTTCAGAAATGCCAGAGAAGTCCTCTGTTTGGTTGGGAAGCTCCCTGACATTTAAAGAAAAGACTGCAGAGGAGATACCTGGGGAAAGAAACCAGGTTGAGTCAAGTACTCAGAGCATACCTCCACAGGAACCTGGTAGGTGGTAGGCTGGGGAGGGAACCTGGGTTAGGGGATAAGCGCCAAAAATCCATATTTAAGTGCTTGTATTTTTTTCTTCCCCTCCTTTCTTTTTTCAGAGTTCAAGATCAGTGTCCACCATACCATTTATGCTTCCACTTGTGCTGGTCAGTCATTTCTGTGGCTGCATTTGCTTCTAGTTTATCAGTGTTCCTTTAAGAATTTTTGATCACTTATTCATGAGCAGATAGTGGGAAAAGACTAGGACCATGTGCTGAGTCCTAGGTTACCACTCCTGCTATTTATGGGGCATGTCTATCAATTTAGAAAATCAGTTACTTGAGCAATTGAAAATTGAAATTTTATGCTGGGCAGCATTAATGTGGCACAGAGTATGATGGAGTTGGCAGATTTTTGGTCCAGGATGCTTAGTGCTGCAAGTGCTTCAGATTTTATAGTTCCAGGTGGTATCTTCAATGGGTATACATCAGGAGCTACCTACTTACATTCTCTTAGTTGTGTTTTGTTTGGTTTTGAAAAGGACTTGGAGGTAATACAGTAGTTAAGCTGAGCTGCCTTGGGAGTTTGCTGTTACTGGATACTCTATAAAGAGTTGTTTTGTAGAGCTTTTCTCTTCTTGTAGCTGTTGACAGACAGGTCTGTTGTAGTGAGAGTGACCTGTGCTTTCTAGAGAGGGAGAATGCTCTGCCCTCTCCCTCTTGGCCAACTTCACTTAGAAAACTGCAGTAACCACTGACAGGCTCCTGTGTCTTGCTGGAAGTCTCACAGGTTTTTTGAGTGCCATGTTTCTGTTCTCCAGGCTGTAAGCTCCAGAGCATTAGAACTATCAACAATATTTTTTTCTATGAGTTTTCTACTACACCAGGGCCTAATTGTACTAGCAGTATTTTTTCAGTAAATTACCTAATTTGATTCATCAGCTAACTTTTGAGGAGCAAGTCTGTGATCTTTGGATAAAATAGTCTTGTGAGTATAAAGGTAACATGATTGGATTCAGGACTGTACAGTGTTCAGAGAAACCTGGTAATGCAACCCTTCTCTATTTCGTAGGATACTGGGAAATGATTTGGAAATACTTTGTTCAACTCATGTCCAAATGTCTCCCTTTGTAGAGAAGATGCCACTACAGAACTTGACCAATACCAGGGCCCTGTCTTCCAGCTCAGAAGCGTCAAGGCGTTCAGCCAGGAAGAGACAGGATCCAGGCTGTTACAAAGAGCCAAGTCTCAACAGGTTGGACTTTAAAAGTATTTCTTCCTGTGACTGTTCCCATGCTGCAAGCCTTACCCTGATCTCATATCCTCATGTGTCAGGGCTAGACCCTCTCTCACTTCAGGTTCCTCATATCCTTCCTGTTTCTGTGACCCTTCTTTTCTACCAGTGTGGTTAAGCCAAAATTCGTCATCAGCATAGATGCATATGCAGGTTCCTGGTAAAAAGCTACCAAAGATGTTACTTCCCTCATTTCAAGGAGCACATCTCCTAGCAGCCTGCATCTATGGCACTCCAGTGCTAATAAGGGCTTAGCATGAGGATAAAATTGACAGGCTAAATTGACAGCTAAGTGAAAACTCTGATTTCACTTGCTGTCATTCTCTCATATCTTAAGTTTTATGCAACTGAGTAATACTTCAGTTTTAATCAGGTTACAATGAAGAAACTGCTAGGTTTTGATTTATGCTGTCTGACCAGGCTATATTCTGATTGAAATTTTCTGATAGGTACAAGTACTTAAACAACTAGCTGCATCTTTTTTCTGAGAAAGCGTAGATTCAGTACATCCAATGGCTACTGTACAGAACCATTTAACCCCTAAAATGACTGCTATGGTACTAGGTACTACTATGTTTCTTTCCTGAAAAGTGTCACAGTTGGGACTTTCTCTGAGGAGTTGGTTATACTACATCTGAAGATACTCTGTAGTGGTACAGCTATTTTTGTATGGTACAAAAATGGTATTACTTAGTCCTAGAGATGGTTATTTCAGTAAACCCAGAAACCTTAGAGACTGAAATCGTACACTTAGTCAAGAAATCCTCTGATGGTTCAATCTAATCTTTTTGGTTCCACAGCAAACTGAGGCGGGGTGACCCATTTACAAATACTGCATTCCTCTTCTCACCTGTCTACAAAAACCAGAAAACTGCCAAAGTCAAGGAAACAACTAAGATTAAACAGAATGGCTCCCTGGAAGAATGTCCTGGTGTCAAGACAGGCAAGCTAATAGTGACAGGCAGAGACATGGAAACAGAAGTAAAATAGTGTCTGAGAAGGCAGACCCCAAGCTCCTACAGGCTTGTGCATCTTTGCTAGAATTCAATGTTTTGCATAGCTGACTTTTTATTTGAGATGTAAATAAAGTCTCCTATATGGACAGTAAAACAAATCTGTGGCTTTTATTTGTTGCTCTGTCCCTCTTCACCTTTAAATGCTAGGGTGCGCATCCACAAAGTTTTTATGCACAAGTGTTTGTGCCACCATAAACAGTTCTGCCCATTCCCTCCTGGCCCTGTGCAAGCCTGGAGGGCTGATCTTGCATCACAGATACATGCAAGGACTGCTGAACGGATATTAAAGGGTTTCAGCAGCCCAGGCTTAGACAGTAAGCAGAGTTGACATGCTGACCATGCTGCCTAGCATTACATCTTATAAAAGGTGGCTTCTGTGCAGGTAAAGCAATCCACTGATAAGTCATATTTAGGATTGATAGCTGAAGCCTTGGACAGCCCTGCAAACTGGAGCACTCTGGTGTGCTGAAAGGGAGCTAGGTCAGGTGACTGCCTGCATGCAATACCCAGGACATAAAACAGCCACATTCTACTCATACCTACTCATATCAGCACTGAAGGTATGCTAGTCTATACTTTGATCAAAGAAAACTTTTGCTGAAGTCTGTTGGAAGTGCTGGTGCAAAGGGCTGTTTCTGGCAGTGAGAGAGTCCTGTGAAGCAGCTGGTATATACCGAAGCAGACAACTGTGTTTCACGAAGTCCTTTACTATTTCATTGCAGACTGATGGCCCACAGGCCTCTAGCACTTGCATTTTTACTGTCTACTGGTGTCTAATATTGACATATTAAATGTTGCATTAAATTAAATATTAAATGAAGCAATGGGGAGAAGTGATTGCATTAGTAGTAAAGGGGAAGGTAATGTGCTTCCTTGGAAGCAGGAAAAACGTCTTTTCCCATGGCAAAACAGGGACAGGAACACTTCTGACCACACTTAATGGCATTTTTCCCAATGCAAAGTCAAGTGTTCCTTTCTCTACTCAGCGCTTCAGCAACATCCCTCAGTTCATGAGGGGTTTTGAAGCATCCTCCAGAAGATGGAAACTTCATTAGCACAGAGAGAAAATACTGCAGGAAAACACCTAACCTGCAGTCATGTAAATGCTACTGCATTACTTACACTTAAGCTATACAATTAAGTCACCAACACAGAGCACATGATTTTAAAATCACCATTTATTCAGTTTCCTGAAAGGTACTAGGCTTTTTCTGGTACTTTAATGCCAGAAGTGGGGTAGGAACTAGTATACAACAAGGAACTTGGTAGAGGTGCTGCTATGCTATGACTTGGCTGTAGCACCATAAATACCAGAAGCCAGACAGGAACATAAAACCTCCAGCTGTCCTGATCATTGTTTCAGTTGCTTTTAAAGGTTAGAAATGGGACTTTTTCCAGCTGTGCTTCTTACATGCTTGTGTTAATAACAGTAGACTACCATGTTAATTCATATTGAAGGCACAATGACAGCTGCTAGCAGTTGTAGAGCTGTATTTCAAACATGTTCACACCAAAACAAGTGTTAACAGTAGCTGATCTAATCTAACATTGCATTTCTGTCCTAACCAACACTTACAGCAATTCAGGTGCAGGGTGAGAGTTTCTCCCCTGCACAACTGGTTTCTGATCCTTTAAAGTTGTATTAGGCCTAAAATAAAACTTGGGTGGAAATGTTACCTTTAAATCCTAGTGACCTTACTGATGCTTACTACTACATTATATATCACAGCTTGACATGCATCAGAACAAATTAAAACTCTTCAGAAACAACATATTTTTGTGTTGTATCACATTCCAACAGTCCCAGCATATACTGGATGATACTGGAGTCTGTCTGAGGCAGAATTTTCCCATATATGCTAATCACACAGAGGAAGGGGAGCAACAAAGAACATTAGTTGGCTTTTACTTTAGCCTGACTTAAAATATTCCTTTATAAAGCCCCCGAAACAAAACCATGGATGGAATAATTTTTCACAGTAATAACCTGGCTTGCTATATCACAACAGGGATGATAAATAATAGCCCAGACACCTGGAGAAAAGAAAAGTTTTACACTTTCATGAATTGTGGGGTAGAGAAAGAGAACAGTTCCTACCCATGCTTCACATCCAGTCAGAAGGAGTACAACTAAATGCATGGTCTGCACAGTGGCATGGCTTTGTTGGGCTCTTAGCTTATAGCGCTTGTTTCCAGCATTTACTAAGTGCTTCTCAAATGCTACAGTACTGACTGTAGCAATAGGACCAAATCAGGCTACTATGCTCCAATTAGCATGAAAAACATAAATTGACAAGAAAAATGCTGCAGTAGAGCTGGCATAGCCCACTTACACTCTGTGGACAGTACTGGGGAAATGAGGATGATCCTGATTTCTAAGGTCTGTTGGACAGTAAGTCATCACTGGTTTGACCAGAGCTGTGATACAGACTGGCTTACAGTCTAAGAGAGAAAAGAAACTGATCATAGAAGTCATGGACAGAAACATCAGGTCTGCTAGGAATGACATTAGAAATCCAGATCCACATCGAACCAGAAGTCTATCACATTCATCTGCTTAGCAAAAGTAAGGCCTAGCCCAGCAGCTCAAGGGGTTTAAGAAAATGTGGTCTTTTAAACATTTAAAAAAGCATACATGTTCATTTGACTATTTGAAATGTTACACAGCTGAGTGGGATAGAGTGCCACTTACACTGGTGTAAGTGGGAAACGCTTGATTAGTAGAGCTTGGATATTACCCATGCCTTATTTAGGCAGAGAGGCCAGCTTCACCTTCAAGTTTTCAGCAAGCTTGTCCATGAACTCAAAGGTGTTCAGGTAGTCAGAGCGTGTGACGCTGAGTAGGGGAAAGAAAAGACAGATGTTAGTTGTAACTGCACTCAAATGATCAAAGCAGGGGAAGGTTGTGCAAAGAACTATTAAGTCTTCCCTTAAAACCCAGAAGAGTTATCTCCTACTCATAGGGACTGATGCTTTTGACAAAAGGCTTCAGAGAAGAGGTAGCCAGTTAGTATTTTGCAGTGAAGTAGGTCTCCACCCTAACAAATGGGCAGGGCAGGATCTGGCCAATGTAGTCAGCTTGTCATGAAAGAAATGTTTGCAGTTCCTTCCCTGGTGCAATAGCAGGGGCAGAGCAATGCAGACTAAACTACTCGGGGCAGGGAAAGAGTGTCTCGTGTTCTGTCTGTATGTCACTCAGTATAGATGAGTCCTGTTTTGTGACCAGACTCCAGCAATTTCTCACCATATTAAACTTCCCAGTAAATGTTAAACATCAAGTAAAACAGCTCATCACTTACTTAGATAGTCCTTTGATACAGGCAGCAAGGTCCTTTGTCATGAAGCCAGATTCAATGGTCTCAATGCAGACTTCTTCCAGGGCAGCAGCAAAGGTTTTAAGGCTAGTGTTGTTGTCCAGCTTAGCTCTGTGAGCAAGTCCTCTTGTCCATGCGAAGATGGAGGCTACGAGAGAACACTAGATTACTCTGACCTTATAGAATTTCCTATACATTCTTATAAACTGTCATGTTGAACAGTGATCATTTTCTAATGTTTATACAACTGAAAACAGAAAATATGGTATGGGAAAGAACACTTATCTTCATCTAGCTACATTTTGTGCACCTCTGAGGAAAAGCAAACCCCAGAAACATCTTGCTGACTCCAGTAATCTCTTGGTGCTGGCCATTTTATCTCAGTCTGTTTCCAACAAAACCTGAAAGTGACTGGGGGTAAGACTCTTGTTACAGAGCTGTCCTTATGACAGAAGGGTGCAGTCACCTTCTTGCTATTACATTATACTCTGGTCTCTATGCAATTGTAGGGGCTTCTTTCCCTCATGTCCCATGCTAGGTAGACTTATACTTTAAACTTGTACATACCTTGGGTGGTGGCTGGGTCTTTTGCAACATCAGGAAAGTGAGTAAAACAGAAAACAACCAACCTACACCTTAATGCCATTGTTGCTATAAACCCATTGTTTCCTGAAAAGTGACAGCACATTTCAAAGGCTAAGTTAGGTCTAGCTTATTGCTCTCATTCACTCCATGTGCTGTGATTTACCAGTTTCACCACTCAGTGGTGCAATTCTCTGCAGAAAGGATGCAGATGCTCTTACTCCAAACCTCTTCCTTCATGTTTAGAAATTGCTGCAGGGCAGTGAAAAACAGCTCACCAATGGGGTTAGTGGAAGTTTCCTGGCCCTTCTGGTGCATGCGGTAGTGACGAGTAACTGTGCCATGAGCAGCTTCTGCTTCTACAGTCTTGCCATCAGGGCAGATTAGCACACTGGTCATCATCCCCAGAGAGCCATAGCCTACAGAATACAGAGTTTTAAAGGTTTGGTGTCTTCTTTGGACAATCCCTTTAAATTCAATCTGTGTTACACTCTCCCTACACCCTCCCAGACTTGATTTGAGTATTGCTGAACAGCAGTGCTGCTGCAACTAACTGGCTAGTCTTAATATGCCAAAATAACAGTTCATCTGAAAAGAAAGTGCTGCAGAACCATGAGATACAGATATACAGACATTCTGTACCACTTCAAAGAAATTGATATTCTCATCTAACTTGCTGTACAGATCTTGACTGAAAAGGTGCAATATTACAACAAAGAATCCTCAATAAGCAGTGTTGGGCTGCCAATTGCTATCTATCTGTCCTGGTAGGGCATAAATCCTGCCCAAATTGGTTCGGACCCCTGTTCTCCTCCTCCTGTAGCACGGTTCCAGGAGTGACAGGATTGAGCAGGCAATGAGGGTTTGAATGAAGAAAGCCCCGCGGCACATGACCAAGTCAGGTGTCCTGTGCTGTCCCTCAAATGTTAGGGTGGACACCTAGGCGCAGAACTTTGAATTCATTGGCCAAAGCAATGGACACTGATGCCTACTGGCCAGTTTCACCCTTCAAAAATAGTCTATTTAAGGAAGAGTGATTTAGGACCGTTGTTTCTTTCCAGCTGCTTCTCACCGGGACCGGACATCTATTTGCACCTCTTTCACAGTGGCCACCTGTTTGCAGCCTGCATTGCAGAATTGCAGCCTACAGCAGTGGCAAGGCAAACTCTTTTTCTCCTCCTCCCCTTGGGCCACTCCGTATCTATTGCATCTGAGTATAGCCGGGATTAGGATATCCCCTTTTATCAGGTTCCCTGTTTACCAAGTTCTGACTGTTTAAACTGTTTAAGCTTTTGATTCTGTGTTTATAAATAACCTTTGTGTAATAGCCTCTTATCGACCAAACATCCAAAGAACCTCAGGGAATTTCCCCCGAAATTTCGATTATTAATAATAAAAATTATTATTCACAAAATATTATTAATAATTCATAACTGGTTATTATTAATTGTAACACTATCCCATAGGCTCATAGGAAACAAACCTACTTCATATCAAGAGCACCTGCTCTACTGAAAGGAACAATAAGTTGTCAAAACTGGACATTTGCATCACCTTTAACCCTATAAGTTCCAGAGATTTGTATCCTTGAAAGCTTGTGTTCAGCAGTCTGACACACATCCTTATTCTGAGGGAGGCAGTTCACTGGCAGTACTTTATAAAGAGCATGTTACATAAAAAAAAACACCCTCCCAACCTTGTCCTGTGGGTTTCTGCATCTGTTTCTTTTTTTTGTCACCAGGCAGCTTAGCATCACAGAATGCATCAGAGGGGCCCCCAAAGGTTATTTTGCCCAATCCCTCTGCAGTGAGCTGGGACATCTTTAACTACGTCAGGTTGCTCAGGGCCAAATCAAGTTTGACCTTGAATGTCTCCAGGGATAGGGCCCTCATCATCTCTCTAGGAAACCTGTTCCAGTATTTAACTATCCTCATTGGAAAGAACTTCCTCCTAATGTCCCACATAAATCTACCCTGCTCTAGGATAGCTTCTCACCAGTATCCTCAAGTCCTTTACTGCAGGGCTGCTCTCAATCTCATCATCTCCCATCCTGTACAGACAATGAGGAGTGCCCCAACCCAGGCACAATTGCCTTACTGAACCTCATGAGGTTCACTTGAGCCCACTTCTCCAGCCTGTCTAGGTTATATAGCATATTGATGAAGCACCAAGGATCTGTAAAGTCAAAGATATTAACCTCTATTTAAACCGAAAGGTAGCTTTAGGTCCTGAAGGTTTTCCACTAGAGTGGAAAGCCTTATCACTTATTATATTGGTAGGAACAACCATATGTTAAAGAAGAGCAACTACAGAGTCTACATTCAATGAATTTTCTGGTAAAAGTGAAATCAAATTCTTTGCCTGCCTGACATCTCCATGACCATGGGCTTGAAATGTAAGTTCTGAGACCCAGTATCACCTCCTGAGCCATTACATGTGATATGAAACAGTCACAAGAGACTGCTTCTAAATCTGCTTCAGTGTAGCACAGGAAACATCTCATACCTTGTGCAACAGAGTCAGACTGCACATCTCCATCATAGTTCTTGCAGGCCCAGACAAAGCCTCCTTCTGATTTCAGGGCCTGAGCAACCATGTCATCAATGAGCCTATGCTCATACCAGATTTTTTTGGCTTCAAACTGGGATTTGTATTCTCTGGAAAACAAAAATCAGAACACCTTGTTACATAGACAAAAAGCAGCGATTGCAGAGTTTGCACAAGAAATTGTGCATAGACATAAGAGTAAAACCAAGAAAAACCCTAGCAAAGCAACAACTCAAGAAATACCAATCTCATTTCCTTCTTTTTTTCCCTTTCTTGCTTTGTTAGACAACTGCAAGTCTGCTTCAGAATCATAGAGGAGCACAAATAATCTGTGTCTCTATTAGAGATGAGCACCACAACCATGTTTAGCTGAGCTTTAAACATTAAGTAGTCTGTTCTGCAGGACAAGGAAGACTGACAGGGAAGGCACACAGCTCTGCATTTTCTGATGAATCTCTGAAAATGCTGAATTAACTGTAGAGCTCACAGGGCTGAAGATGTCCCTGGTGTAGACTTCTCCACTGCAGAAGAAACTACCTATCTTAGTTACCTGTCATAGATCTCTTGGAAGATGTCTTTAAAGCGGCCATCATATCTCTTCAGGATGGTGTTCTTGGTGCTCATGTAGAGAGGCCAGCCTTTAGACAGTGCCATTTGGAAGGAACTGTGGGCAAAATCCTTAATAGACTGGTCAAGATTATACATTCCCATGGCTACACCACCACAGCCTGTTAGTAGAGGGAGAACAGACAGGAATCAGATTTAGCTTTGGCTCAGGATCTGTCAGTCTTCCCATAGCATACTCTGGCAGACAGGCTGGTGTAATTCCAGGCATCTTGATAGAATTCTCAATTTAAGGCTGGTTATTTCAGAAGAAGATTCACTTTGCACTATCAGTTCAATGTTCCAGTGGTCCTGTGACATATGGATAGGACGGTGGGTTTTGTTTTACAGATAGGTACTTCTTAATATTGTGATCTAATAGTTCTATGAAGTTTCTTCCTAATCCATCTTAAACAGCAAACCTCTGACAGGGGAGAGTATGCTTGAACTCCTACTAGGTAGATGACTAATACAGAGCATTTTTCTATCAAAGCAGCAAGCAGCAGTTTGTAGCTGGCTCCTGTTTTAGGCTTTGATTGCACTGTAGAACTAAAGCAGTTTGTGGCAAGTCCCCATATGCAATTCTTACAACATTTTAGCACTCCTCTGGCCTATCATGCAATCTTTTTTTCATATACTCAGGCTGATTTCTAGGAAATTGTGGGAAGAACAGGCCACTCATCCAAGTGCAAGAAAAAGTTCTGAGAAGGCTCTGTGGAATCTTCAATTCTCATAGCATTTGGACTGTGTAATGCAGATGTGTTAGGAGCCTGAATATAAGCACCCCAGACTTACAGCCCAGCTCACCTTAGGGAGAGCAGCATTCAGACCATGGGAGAGGCTGATTGTGGGTCAAAGTAGGGCTTCATGAAAAAACTCCATCATCTTTAGAGCACAGCTCTTTGTGTCTCTAATGAAAAGTAGATACCATGTACTTAATTATAAGCACTTCCCTAACACCACTTTTCTAGTTTGCTGTACAGCACCTTTATCAGGGATCTTTGCTCTGGAAACACGCTAAGTGTGTTGGGTTTAATTTTTTTTTTTTTTTAATACCTTTTTTCATAGTATCAAATTCTCCCTACCTCCAAGGTAGTTGTTTAGTGTATGGACATATATGTAGAATGAAGAGGGGAAGTCAGAGGAGGTTTATCTCCTTTCCAAGACAACAAGGTCATTTCCAGTTAGCATTAGTAAGGAATGAAATTCCTGTTGTTACCAGTGCTCACCTGACTCCATTAGCAAGTCAAGGACATAATAAGGTCTGACCAGCTACAGAGACCATGTCTGCTAGAGCAGTAATTTCTTATTTCCTGGATGACAGCTACAAAAGCACATAGGTAAAAAAAACCTAAAGATGTCACAACTACGCAATCCCACTACCTACCAAAAATCTCTTGATTCATGTTCAAGGCTGAACATATTAGCAATAGGACAAGCTTCTTTTGACTTTGTAAAGAGAACTGTTGTGCCAGCATATCTGTGGGGAGTGGAGTTCCCCCAGAGCAACAGCAGTAATCTACCATCTTTGCACTTCCTTGCTTTCTGATGCAACACAGAGACGCAAATCAGAGTTGCAGCTGGAACTGCCAGACATCTCTAATACAGGCTCACCATTACAGATTAGGGCTGGCAGTAAAGCAGGTGAACTCCAGATGAAAGGTTGTACAACAGGAGGTAGTAGAGATTTAAGGTTCTGTGAGCAAGAATGCCAGAGAAATTGTTACCAGGAAGGGCCCTATGGCAGTTTTGGTATGTTTGCCAAGCCAACTGCATACAACCAGAATTCTGAGGTATACATGGGTGTACTAGGTTTTTACAGCTAGAAACAAAACATTGCATACTCCCACACATAGGTCACCATAAGGCTTTGGATCCTGAACCCTTTGATCACTAATAGGCAAGAGAACTTGTGTGAGGTTTTCTAACACATGGGTTACAGCAATGTGAGTGCAATTGTTTTCAAGCAACAAAGCCCATCAACATCAGGACTCCTCCTGAGTCTAGCAAGGTCTACTACCAGCACAGTAATACTAGTGGGAAGGACACCAATACTTCTGAGATTGTAGCTGTTAAAACAATTAGAGCCTACACAGCCAAGAACCTACTTGTCAAATCTCATTTCACCTTACAGACTAAGTGTCAATTCCTATTTCTATATTAAAAAAAAAAAAAAAGAGACAGCTTAATAAAGAAGGGCATAAACTGCAAAGGTATATAAAGTCCAGTAAGACAAACTAGAACTAGAAAGTTATCCATCCCCAAGTCATTCTCAAATATATCTCCCCATAGGTCAAGACTTGTTTAAACAGTGTCTCTGATCAGAGCAAAAATCATACGTGCCACTGTAAGAGCCATGACACAAGCATAACAGAAAGCCAGTCTTGTACAGTTGTATGTTTAATATACCTCTTTGATCCCAGAAAGATTTCAAGTAACTTTCAGTACCTCACATCATATTTTGTCAAACAGATCTAACTGATACTTCAAGGTTGAATTAAACCAAAACCATAAGTTTTAATCACATTTTAGAGATGATACCTACTTTCAAAATTATGGACCAGATATGTGACTGGTTTGCCACCATCTCCTGGAGTGTAGGTCATCTCTACTTTTCCCGGCCCAGGGACCACAAAATCAGTTGCTCTGTACTGTAAGAAAAAATAAAAAATTGTCATGATGATTTTAGCTATCAGGAGGACAGAGCCATAAAAGACAACCTGCATGTGGGAGGGCAGGGTGCAGGATCACACGAACAGTTTACAAAAAACCCCATTGAACGTGCTCTGTTTACTCAGCCATGCGGTCATTGGGTTATTTTACTAGAGAGTAGAAAGACAAGTAGTCAACAGTCTGCCTGTTTCAGAAGAGATCCTGCTCTCTAAAGGAATGATTACAGACATTTGCAGATGCACTGAAGTTTTAAAGTGTTGTGTGATCTGTGAAGAGACAGGCTCCTCTTCCGGCCTCAAAAAATGCCATTCATATCACAACTATTAATGTTATGAATAAGGGAGAATCATACAGCACCTTCCTGAAGGCCATTATTTCTATCCATCACATGGCATTGGAAAGGCCAAGCTGTAGTAAGAGTTCTTCGAATTCTGTAAATGGATACACATTTTGCTCCTGAGCCACACAGAGTCTAAAGAAGACTCAACGTGTACTACAAATTTTTAAATTGTGTCTTGTCTTCCCAACTGTCCCAAAGAGTACTATTTAAGCTTACATTTCCTTGAAAATAATCATTGTTTTTAATTGATCAAATCCTTGCCCTGAGCTGTTCTGAAGTTACAGAAGTGCCTTGCTCATGTCCTTTACATCTTCCTGTACTATTCCTTTCAGTTTAATCTCATACTTTAGCAGGGTTTCAATCCTGTCCCTTAATCCATAGTTTCCTATTTTTATTTTGACCTTCTCATTTATTCAGTACTTTTAAGGATGTTAAACCCCATTGCTTTGTAGTGTCAGGACTTTGCAATTATTTTCCTCCTGGAAATATATTATTTTACCTTCCCACCCCAACTAATCTTATGACTGTGCATTTATCTATTTTGGGTATGTGAGTCTTCCAGAAAAGTTTTCTTTTGTCACATTTAACTGTTTTACGGCAGGTTACTACCCACAGAAGACACGATCATTGATTCTTCTGTGCTGCCCAAAGGCCACTACACTGAGTGCCATGCCAGGGCTTTCATAGCCTTGTACTACCTCTGCCAGGAGAGCTCTGATAAAGAACGTTTCCTTGCTTCAACTCCACAGTTTGATGTGCCAACACCAACTCTGCAGGAGTACTGTGCAAGTAAGTTTAAGCAGCAGAGCACATTTTAAAAAAACAAACCAAAACCAAGTCACCCACCAAAACCTCCAAACAGCAAAACTCACAGCCTTGCACAAATGGCAACTCTGTCCTCTTCCAAAAATCACACTCAGATCCATTTTTGCTGTAAGCAATGTTTGCCATCAAAAGGTCCTTCTAAGAAGCAGTAAGATGGGCAGTGTAAAGGATATTTTCTAAATAGGTTGTTACATAGGGAGAAGGATTCTGCAGAGGTGAACTTCCCCCAGAGTTAGTTCTACCCTGTGTTTAGATACAAAACTAATCTAATCGCAGGCGTTTCAATGCAGTTTATAAGCTACACTAATGAATACAGGCATGAACCAGGCTCTCCTGTACTTTGCCAGGTGCTGTAAAAAGAGCTGGCAAGTACCCATTCCCAGATGGAGAGCCAGGGATAGCAGCAGCACAGGGATGGCTCTAGTCCTTTGTAGCTCTACACCAGTCAGAACTAAGCCTGTTGAGAAGGGTAAGCACTGAAGTAACTCACTTGATCCCCATAAGCATGACGGCCGATGACAATGGGTTTCACCCATCCAGATACCAACCGGGGAATGTTCTTGCAGATAATAGCCTCCCTGAAGACAGTGCCACCTAGGATGTTTCTAATTGTCCCATTGGGAGACTTCCACATCTGCTTCAACTTGAACTCCTCCACTCTCTTCTCATCAGGAGTGATGGTTGCACACTTTATGCCAACATTGTACTTCTTTATTGCTTCAGCAGCTTCCACAGTTACTTTATCATTTGTAGCATCACGATGCTCAATGCCCAAGTCATAGCTGTAACAAATCCACAGATGGTCAGAACTGCCCAGGACATTTGTGTCTAACAGGGAAGAAATGAGATCCTATATATGCCTGAGTATAGCTTAAGCAGTCTACCATAACTGAAGTTATCCCTCTTTCACTGCAAACCCTGCTGGAGTGGAATAACCTATGCTCATACACTGCTGCTGCTGCTTCTGCTAGGTGGTAGGAGAAAGGACAGTTTTAAGCTTACAACTCAGGCTTTCTACCAGCATGGGACATGGCCAGCATAAGCTCTGCCTTCCCTTTTGAGCTTCCTGGCAATGGAACCTTCCAGTCTGGTATTATAATGACATGAAACAGTACAATCCCCAGAGGAATACAAGCCTTTATTTCAAACCACTTGTGTCAAGGGTTCTGGCTCCCTTCATATACTGAGTTTTTGAAGCTACACTAGGCTTCAGACCAAAAAGTGCTTTGACAATGGACTCAATCCTGTTGTGGCAGCAAATAGGCCAATACTCTCAAGTCAGAGGAAGCACAACTCCCACACTCTGTTTTAACAGCTTGTAAGAGAACAACGGGTGCCCAGCATGGGACAGCCCTGAAGCACAGCCAGCTGTACATGAATCTAGCCATTGTGCTGCCTCAGCCAGGGGTCTGATTTCCCTCCTCTCCTTGCTCTTTGAAATGGGCCACTCTTCAGACTGCATGCATTATGATGCAGGGCTCCTGTTTGGTTGGTTCTCAACACCAGCAAGAAAATTAGTCCAGAAGTAGATGAAAGAGATCAGACTTGCAGGTTTAAGAATGACAGATACCATTGATTACATCTGTCCACATGACTAGGAGCAATGCAGCTGGATACTTCTCTAATGATTATAGCTCAGTGGCTAGAAAAGGAAGAGATTATTTGTTCTGCTTAACCAGGTGCTGTAGACAGCACATCCCTCTTGCCATACCAGATGCTACTATTTTTTTTCCAGAAGAGTGTAGAAGCACAACCTGAGCTCATAATTGCAATATTTAGCTCCTATAGCCAGCAGCAGAGCTCAGGTTTACAGGACATCAGGGTCTGAGCTCTACAACCACTCTTGCCCTTTGACTGATTTTCAAACAGAGATGACAAGAAGCCATAAACCTGCTCAGAATCCACATATGGTAGGCTTTGTGTCAGGGAGTGGCCAAAAAAAGTCCATGTTTCTAATTGTTTAGGCTGCAGGAAGTCATGCAGACTGCCCAGGTCCTAGAAAGTCAAGACAGAGGAGATAGAAATGCAGACCATGTCTGTGAGACACTTTAGAGGCATAGCACAAGAAAAATAGCCTATCTCACAATTAAGCATTCACTGCTTACTTGTGAGGAACTCCAGAAGATCTGCAATACATTCACCATGGTCCCACATTTTCTTGAGTATTTAGTGAAATGGTCCTTTGGTAAGTTAACCAGGGGAGTCCGCTGGAAACTGTACCAGTACAAAAAGGGCTAGTTAGCTTCATGCTATGAATCTCTTAGTGCTAAGTGACATGAGACACCTAATCATACAAGCAAACCGGAGTATGAAGTCATAAAGAGCCATTACCTGTGCAAATCCAGATCCACATAAGGAAAAATCAGCTTTTCTTTAATCAGTTCCCAGATGACCCGTGTCATTTCATCTCCTTGCATCTCCACAACAGAGCCTCCACGGATTTTTTTAGACATCTTGAGCTGCAATAGACATAAGAAACCACAACCCAAGTTAAAAAACTGTCAACACATCACCAATACGTTTATCTTGCATTTTTACAACACCACTATAAGGAAGATAGTAGCACCATACAAGAAAGCTTTCCCAGACATCTTTAAAATGACTACAGTTTAACCCTAGTTTCATACCAAATTGTATTCTTCTTCAGTTCCAGCTCCTAGAGACATATATCCAAGGATAAAGTAAGGGTTAATACCTGAAATTTAAGGGCATGTGTTCTAAGAGCATGAGCTTTGATTATGGTTGTACAATAGAATTTGAAAGCATGACCAAACTCTACTCTAAATTCCACAGAAACAGATGAGCATGAAAATTTTAGATTTTGCGAGTTCTAGTCCAGTTGCATGTTCACCCTTTTTCTGGAAAAGAGAAGTTAATTGATGTTATTTTAACAACAGTTCATAATGCTAGCACTATAAAGGTTAGCTTGTTGTCAGCTTCTTTATTAGCTTCTGCTCCCCTGGAAAGAAACAGGCCCAGAAAGCCAAAGGCAACACCAACAGTACTTTCTCCTGGCAAGCTTTATTTTTGCTGTTAAAACAAACACTGCTTTCTGTAAGGAACAGGGGTCTCCCAATGTGTTTGTTCAAAAGCTCTTAAAAAAATAAGCCTGAACTCTGCCCTTCTATTTGCACTTTGCTCTTTGACCAAACCCAACCTCACAAGCCACCAGCTGCTCTAATACAGTGTCCTGCTTTGACAGCCAGTTTCTGGGTTCTCAGATATGATTATGCAAGAGCTATGACTTGGCAAGTTTCTTCTCCCAAGACAGCCCTGTTCTTGTATGCAGCCATTCAGATACTACAGTAAAATACCAAATCCCTGTGCCTGAGGTTTCAGTCTCACAGATTCTGAGGTCCAAGAGTGGTTTCATCCAGAATGTACACTGTAGACAATCTATTCATCTTGATGAAATTATTCAGAGGTGTGAAGTTTGTAATGCAAGGGCCCCAGGTTATAACCACGTGGGGGAGACTGCTCCCTGCTAACTTGTGCTTTATTTCCATTATCCAATCTGTTAAACATTTTTAGTCCAGGGGAAGAATGAACTGTCTAAGCTATACTCTAGTTATTGCATCAAGCTTTTCCAAACTTTTTTAAAGAAAAAAAGGAATAAAATGAGGTTGTGAATTACTGAGACACACTTTACTATAAGCACATAAACTTGAAAAATTAACTAGTCCTGTCCCAAAAAGAGATTTTTGACTTATATTAGGCCTGTCTATTCTTCACAGGAAACTTTAACTTCACGTGGCCACACTTGGTCTGAGCTCAGCTTATTTATGCATGTATTTTGGGATTGTATTTTCACCTCTAAGTATCTAAATAAGGAGAGGATCCCACTTCCTTACTCCCTCCTCTACTCAGGAGGGAGGCTTTTGGCATTTACACAGTCTGAGACATAGGTTGATTCATTTACTTGTTTTGTGGTTTGGTCCCTGCTTAAATAAAGCAAATCAGACAATGGCAGTTATAACAATAGGTTTTGCAAAGCTTGTTTCAGGCACCATACAGTACAGCTGTCACAAGGAAAACACAAAGGTACATGAAATGCACCTCCACTGAGATACATGTCCACTGACACGTGGAGGCATCTTCTTAAACAAGCCTGTCAATATTCTGCAATATTTATCTGATCAGTCCTTGCACTTTTCCTTCCTCAAACATTGATATCCCAGTTTCTCGATGTATAGGAGTAATAATGCAGTAGCAGCATCTCTCTTCTGCACATCAGTCAACATGTCAAGAGGTTCTTCTAGAGAGCACACATTCCTTAAACTGTTACTCTTTCCCTTTGATTTTACTCCCTCCAGGACTGCCAGAAGTCAGCAAGGTCTTTCTTCTGCAGAAACCCTTTGTTAAATACACGTAACCCGAGCATTTAGTCAAGGCAGCTTATAAGAAACTTTGTGGATTTCCAAATATTCCTTGGTCCTCAAGGACTCAGGGCCTACAATAAATACTTAACTATTGCAGCAACTCCTTAATTCAAATTTATGAAACAGTTCTTGAAATCAGGCATGTTCTGAGAGAGTGCAGTGCAGATCGCCGTCTCACTAACCGAGGTCTTGCCTGCACTTGTTTTTCGACAGCGTTGCCCTCCCGTCACGCCCGCAACCCACCCCGATAAGATGATGCGGGCTACCTCGTCTGGCACAGGTAAGATTTAGTCGACCAGGCGGCGGGCTACAGCCGGTGACCCGACCGAGACTGAAATGCAGGCACCGGCAGACCTCAGCACGACAGTGCCTGAGGGCGCTCCCTCCAGCCCTGAGGGGTTTCTCGGAATACGCACCCTTGCGTATTCCGCAAGTGCCACTGGCATCAGGTGATACTATTAAGAGACACGTAGACTGCGAGCGAAGAAAGCCCAGCCCCGGCCGGGAACCCCCTTGAGCGATACCTGGAGACGGCAAAGGTGCTAAGGGGAGGCAGCCTGGGGCGTGCAGTCTGCCACAGACTCCCATATCGACCCATCAGAATAAAGCTGTTAAAGCACAAATGCACCGTCTCAGGCGCCTCCGGAGAACGGAGAAAGCCGCATCCGCCAGGAGAAGAACAAAGGGCGCGACGTGGCTCCATCGCACCTCACCCGCGGGGCCCTAAGAACCGAGACTCGTTACCTGCAGAGGTTCCCTGTCTGGCTCTTATGGCGATGTGGAGGCCCACCCAGCGCGCGGGGCCTTTTATGGGGCCGCGCCCCCGCCACCGCCCGGCCCCACCGCCGCGGCGCCCCCTGGCGGGGCGGAGGCGGGCTGGCCGGGGAGCGACCCTGGCGCACGGGTGTGGCTCTCCGCCGTGCTCACCCCGCCGGGTCTACCTCCCCGTGAGGAGGTCGCAGTAGCACGTAAGGCGTCACGGCCATTCCGCCAGGCCAGATAGTGCGCAGAGCGGTAGCCTGCCTGCCGAGGTGGGCCTTTTCCGCACGCTCCCGACAGCCGCAGTAAGTGGCTTGCGTCGCCACAGGGAAGCTGATGGCGCTGGTAGGCACGAAGGCCTGGGCACCATGGGATCTTGGGTGTGCCTAGGCTCCAGGGAGAGCTCAGCCGGCCAGCCTGCTCAGCCGCACTCAGCTCAGCACTCTGTGCTGGCGTGTTCCCCGCCGCGGTGTGCTGGCAGAAACGCTCCGCCGCCCAACCAGCCCAACCCAGGGCATACGCGTACGGAGAGCGAGACGCTGGCTAACACATAGACAGCCATGTCACCACTACGGCCCCCTGAGTAGCGAGAGATCCTCGCCCTACGTGTGCTCCTGTGGGGTCGGGTCGAGGCGGGGAGTGGGAAACTAAAAGGGACCGCAGAGGCACACACCCGCCTCCTCTGGCTCTTTCCGTTGCCAACTTGGCGGCCGCCTTGAACTGTCACGCCTAGGAGGGGCCTCTCGCAGCGCGGAGGCGGAGCAGGGAAACGCCAGTAGGACTGCGTGGCTGGCGCTGCTGAGGACACCGCCCGGGCGCGCAGCCTCGTTTGGTGATGTTTCGGTGCGGAGCCCTGCCATCGGCGTGCGATTGGGCAGGGCTGGCGGCAGCGCGGCGGGTTGCTAAGGGCGGAGCGAGGAAGCGGATCGGTGCGGAGCCGAGACTGGAGGAGGAGTGAAAAGAGGCGGTGCCGGCCTGGGCCTGCGTCCTGGTGCCTCGTAGCGCCACCTCCACCCGTGGAGAGCAGGTGAGGCCAGCCCACCCGTGATCGGGCGATCCTGTATTGGCCCGCGGTAGTGGCTTCTTGGGGTATGTGAGCCCTTTCCGTGGGGCTCGGCCCGCTCTGGTTCATGGTAGCGGCTGTCTCGAAGGTCAGCGCGTGGCGCTGTGAACAGCTTTCCACTGCCTCCTTCCCGTCGCAGGTCGTCTTCCGGGCTCGCCATTCCTCGCGGGTGCGTGGCTGTGTCGGGGGAAGGTCGGGATACCGTTTTTACGGAGAATAAAGCAAAAGCAGTCAGCCTGGCACTAGCTCAGAGGTTGGAAGTGAAGTGTGTGTGTCAAGAAATTGCCCTTAAATTACGACTGTTCGGCTTTCACACCCAGTGTTTGCTAGCAAGGTGCCTAGGAGTAACACCCAAGTAACAGGGAGTGCCTGGGCCCCTCGGGCACTGAGCATCTGTGGTCAGTACATTCGTGTGCAGGAGGTCACAGAGCTATTCTGAATGTAACACTCACGCTTGTGCTCTGTTTTATTGGTGATTGCTGAAGACGTTGCAGACTAAAGTGGCTTTAGATATAGCACCTGCGGTAGATGAATATATCTCCCGTGTTTGGTAAGGATCCTGAGCAAGATTTAGTTTGCTTTTTTTGCCTGTTGACTGATAGGTGTCCCTTGCTGCTTGATTTCTCGCAATATACAAATGAGTGACTTTTCCTGTTTCTTGGGTATTTCTGTTTTCCTTTAACTGTGAAACCTAAAGCTCTTTAGGAAAAGTGATGTACTCCATAGCTAATGTGTTGTGCAGTACAGAAAATCCAAATGTTTCCGGACTTCATGATGAGCTCAGGGCTCTGCTTTTATGTGTTTTAACAAGGCTACTCCTGCTGTCAGAGGAGAAATTGCCATGGTTTCTTTTTCCCTTGAAGTAGTATTTTATTTTTCTAGGATTGCATATATGATGTATTCAAATTCAGGGGCTTTNGCCTATATCCAGTTGTTGAGTGACAAACACAGTTTCCTATAAAACTTCTGATTGACTTCATAACGGTATTTTTAATGTGATACTGCATGGGAGCACAGCCTTGTACATTCAACATTTAGAAAACAAGTTATCAGTTGCCTTAAATATTGAAGAAACAATTTCAAATATAACTGAAGATATGATTTTGAAGGCACTTTTGCACAAATCTAGTGTGCACATGATGTAAAATAATCTGTTTCTACAGTATTATGAAATGCTTATTCTCAAAAAATACCATGATTTACAGGGTATAGAGATGCAGAAGCATTCTGGACTAAAATTCAGCCTTGCATGAAGCTTTTGTCAGATTCTTTTCTTAAAACTTTGTGACTTATGGCTCTCTGTTTCATTCATTAAGAATCTGTAACTAACAGGAGGAGCTCTGACCTATTGGTGCTTACTGTACAAAGCAACAAGCAAAAATCCACTGAAGTGTCTTGTGATAAAGTTGTAGATACAATCTTTTGTGTGTTCTTGTAGGAATGGTCAGACCTTGCCACATGAGCTGCAGACAACTTGTTAGCACTTCCAGTGTCACTTGTCAAACACGTGGATTTTCTTTAGACTGCTAGTGTAACTTGAAAGAAAATGTTCTAGTCATCAAAATACACCTGTAAATTCTAGGGAGTGGTTATGGAAACTGCTATTTCATGAAGGAACATGTATCAGCTGCAAAGCAGGAAGTAGACTTATACAGGCTTTCTGTCTTTGGCAGAGGTAAAACTTATCTGTCACTTGCAGGTTCCATCAGATGTCTGCTCTGTCAGTCATTTCTCTAGCATAAACAAAGATGAAGGTGGTAACCACCTTAGTCTGTCAGGCTAGAAGTGAAGTTTTAGTGAGGTGGAGTGGAAGGAACCAACTGTTTATTGAAGTTAAAGGATATGGGCTGTGGAAAAGAATGGTTCTTGGTTGTCTGAAGACTTTGGTGCACTGCAAGTAGGTTTAACAAGTATGCCTTCCCTTAATATAGAATGCTGTTTGTTTTGTTTATTTGTTTGGGATTTTTTCTTAACGAGGCTACTCCTGAAAAGGAAAAAAAGTTTGAAGGTGTTAGATATGACAACAAATTGACCACAGTTTGGACTATTTCCCTTGTCACAGCACTGATTGCGCAACTCTTGAGTTGAGGTGAAAACTTCTTTGTGATGCACAGAATCTCTGTTTGAAAACTTCAAGTTCCCAAAAACATCAGCTGGAGTGGCTGTTTACTTACTCATATTGCTCTGGATATTAACTAGGAGATCTGAATTGCTCTCTGCAGAGGTGTTGATCTTGCCAATGACTAGGTAGGGGACACAGCCTCCAAACTCTGACACTTTTTGATCTGTGCTAATAGCAGATGTCCGTGGTAGGTGTAGTTAATGTCCCCATGTCTAGCACTTAATGAGATACCTCCTTTGCAGTTGACTGAAGATGTTCTATTTCACCATCCTGAATTCTTTCCAGGGCACATGAGATGGCCGCAGATGACAAACGGTCTCCAACACTGGACTCTACCAGTGATCTAACTCACTCTCCTAGCAGTCCTTCTCATCTAACCCACTTCAAGCCCCTGACTCCCGACCAAGATGATCCTCCTTTTAAATCAGCCTACAGTTCTTTTGTAAATCTATTCCGTTTCAGCAGAGGTAAGTGCTTGGGGGAATGTGTGTGTGCGTGGATTGTGCATGCTGTTTGTTTTATTGATGACCTCTGCTGCTACACCACCTTGTAAAAATACCTCTTAAGTATATGAGCATAACGTCAGATGGCTGGCCAAATGCATGGCGAGTCGGTTCTTTTGTGAGTGATGTTGCATCATGATGTTGCTTTTGGGTAATACAGTAGAGGTTTGCTGTGGAAGAAGATAGTTAGAGTCTTGCAGCTAGAGACCTGTGGCTGGCAGCGAAGGTCAGAGACAAGTCAATTAGCAGAGAACATTGTGTAGATTCTTAACTCTGCATCTGGATTTCCTTTTTCAGTATAAAGTTTCTGGGGCTAAAAGCAGGAGTAACACTCTGCCAGCTGTGAGCAAAATGTGTGCCAATCCTTCCTGTGGAAGTTCTTGCTCCAGGCTTCATCCACTCATCACTTTCCCGGGTGTCCTTTACCCTCAGTTGGGTGTCACTTGAGTGGCAGTAAAGCAGTGTATTTACAGGAAGTCCACCCTTAACTTGAATGTTTTAGGTATCTCCCATTGAGAGGTCTGAAATGTTGTGCAAGTTTTGTAGATTAAAAAGAACTATAAACTACTTGATTTTTGCCTTTGTGCTATATTTACCATGAAATACTCATATTCTCAGTAGGCAAGCTCTGAAAGAGCTACATGAGTTTTCAGTTTCAAAGAAGTACACTGCAAAGAGTGGTGAACGGATGCACCTTGAATTTTATATCTGAATTGTGTATCTCTCTGCTGAAGATGGCTAATCAGTCAGCTGCTTTTGTTTAGTCTGTTCATTCCATAATTTTACAATGTTTGGGCTAGAGAAAAAGGGCCAAGATAGCTCTTTGCGTAAGCAAACCAATCTGTTCAGACTGTTATGTAGAATGAAAAATAATTACTTGGCATGACTGCTATTAGTTTGATTAGTAGAATACCACCACCATTATTATTCTATTGAAAGTAACATAAGATATGGTTAATATTGGAATCATTTGTTTGTCTGACAAGCGTATGTGGAGTCAGCAATGTATCATGTTGAAAGAGTGTGCAAACAACCTTGAAACAGCACACAAACTAGAGATGTTACTGGAATCGATGAGAACCTATCTATACTTAGTCCTCTGATGGAAAAGGGTGGTTTATTAAAGGCTGTGGTAGCTTTAGTGTGTCCTCAGTACTGGCTTCTAACATAACAAAAACCTCTTTTGAGTGCAGAAGCTGATAATCAAGCATAGTAATTCCATATTCAGTACAGCAGGAATAATTCATGCTTTATGGTTTGTTTTTTTAGACAATTCTCAAATTAGGCATATTTCTGAAATAACATGAAGCCTAGATAGATGGGTTTTACATACTGGCCTGTCTCTGTGTTTTGTGTGGTACTTTTCAGATGAAAATATCATGTCTTTTGGTACAATCATGATCCCAATGAGCTATTTATGAATTTATTTTTTTAAATACCCTTAATTTTCCATGTACTACTGGTTTGCTTTTTGTCAACTCCAGATGATGGCAGGCTTTCATCCCCGGCAGAGAGAGCAGAGGCAGGACAGAGTGATCCACAAGCATTGAGTGGTGGCTGGTCCAGTCCTCAGCATCCCACCAGGGCTCAGTCTCTGAGGTCACCGGTTCCTTACAAAAAACATCCAACTGGTGAGCTGCAAAGAAGATCTTCTTCAACCCTTGGTAATTTCAAGTCTTTGTTTTACAAGCAAATGTTGTGCTAGACAGTCTGAGATGGTTCAGAGTTAGGTGAAGAAGGTAGAGAAAGGTTGATTTGACTGTATATATTTACAGTCAAATAATACAGAATTTAGTATTGAGCTACACTGCTTCTTTTAGTGAGATCACACTTCAACCTCAGAAGCATGTACCCTCCACCCTTCTTACTGTTCCAGCTGTGGCTCTGCTATTTCAATTTCAAACCAATCTGGAACAAAATAAACTGCCAAAACGCATCAAACCTCGCAAAGTCACTTGAACCATGATCCTGAAAATTTCTGCTCTGCCTTGAGAGACTTCAGTTCCTTAAAGCTATATGCAGACTACAACTTTAGAGCTCAGTCTACATGGGGTTGATGTTTGTATTTTCAAGTGAGTTATAAATGCAGACTTTTGCTTGTAGCTGTTTTGAAGAGAACTGAATAGGATCCTGTGCCTAAACCTTTTTTATTCCTTACGTTGGAACTATTGCCAGGTACCATAGTGAATCTCTTTTAGCTGGAATGAGAGTTGAAGGTGCGGTTATGTAATACCTGGAAGAGCTAGTCAGTAGCTTGTGTGGGTCCCTCTTGAGATCTGCCTGGTTACTATGAGCCATTTGTGATAGCCTTGAGCAAACTGCGAAGCTGGGTAAAAATCCCATGCAAGACAGGATTTCCAAGAGTATATTACCTAGTGCAAAAAAAAAAGGGATCTTAAACATTGTTAATGTACATGGGGTTTGTAGCAAGATGCCTAGTCTTTGTAACCTGACAAAAGTCCAACACAGATAAGTAGCATTTTCACTTCTTTGATCCATTTGCATGCTGTCCCTTATGAATGCCCCAAGTATAGCAGTGTGCTCTTGGGCAACTTGCCACTTTACTTTGCTCTTAGTTATCTCTTGTCACGTGGTAATTATCTGGGGGTTGCATGCTAGAAACCTTGAGGTAGGACAAATTGTTCACTACTCATAAGGTAGAAATAATTTTGCCGTTTCACTTCCAATAGAAGAATGCAACTAGGGGAATGGCATTTAGTCTAAGATGTGGGAGAGGAACTGTTGTTGCATTGTTCTAACTTCTTTTCAGGGCCTCCATTCATGTCTCTGAGTTTGGATAAAAGTATGCTTAGAAAAATGAGGTGATGAATCTGCTTGTCAAGAAGTGAAGTTAGACTAATCAGGAATTATTGGCTTTTGGAAGAAATTTCTGTGATACTTAATGATGAGTGGCCTGAATTGCTATTGAGTGTTGTCCCCCCGATAACCATGGTGCTGTAACAAGCATGAACTCTGCGTAATGCAAGTAAAAGTATACTGAGTTGGTGAGGAGGAGTTTTCAGGCCATCTCACTGTATTTGAGAAGTGGAAAAATACTTGAATCTTCCCTCTTCAAAATTCAGGCATTGCCTTTTTTTTTTTTTTTTCTTTTTTAAGAAAACCAGAAAATTAATTTTCATGCCTTCTTTTGTCTTAAAAGGTGCTGAATAAGCAGGTCTTTACTTCTGCCATTGCAGCTGATGCTGGGCTACACAAATAATCTTAGAAATTATTCTAATAACTGAAGATTGAAATGTATGAAAAGAAGTTACATGATTTACATAAACACTTAGATTAATTACCAGGTTACTTCAGTGACATTAAGGTGTCTAATGTAATTGAGTTTTCTTGCAGCCCTGAATCTGTAGACTTGTAAATGTGTTTCTGGGCTTGACTGTTACTCAGATGCTTAATAACATTGACAAGTGTAGGCAGGAAAATGGATAAGTCCTTCACAAAGGTGTCTCTAGCTTATTTGAGTTTAAATAGCATATCAAGCTTAAGCAAACTGAAAGGAATAAATAAATAAAAGGCTGATGGTGCTTCTGAACAGTTATGGAATGAAATTGCTTCTGAAGATGCCAGCTCTCGCCTCTCATTTGTCCATTAGCTTGCACTGTCTGCACAGAAGATATTCTCGTTGCTCAGGCATCATGGTGGCTGACAGCTGCATGTGAAGAATAACATGGAGGGCTTTTGTAGGAAACTAGCATTAGATATGTAGGATTTCAGTGTTGTGCTTCATGTCAGAACTGCTTACATGAAAATGTTATAATAGCACCTTACTAGATGTTGTGAAAATAAGAAAAGATGCTGGATGCCTGGCTTATGTCAGAGATGCTTTGTGGCTTGTACAGCTGAAGAACCAGTGCTGAGACAATGCATTGACTTCTGTCGCCTCCCTCATGTGATGAAGTAAGGTGTGGGGGAGCTAGTGTCACTTCTATACAGACAGTGGCCCAGCTGACTTTATTGGACTGCATGTGTCTGTGTGTGCTGTGAGCTGAGTTCTGGATTGAACCAAAATAGTCTCACACTCAGATCATGTCAAAGCTTACAAATCCAGTCTGAGAAGAGCTAGAAATGCTGACCACTTGGGGAGGAAGCGCTGATAGTAAATGGACTTCTTGCTTGTTAGGCTGTCATGCAGGATAATGCTGTTACTGCTAGACAATTGTAGGAGAGTGGTAGTAATAGGGAATGGCAAAAGAGCTTAGCATAAGTAAGGATAGACCAATGGTCATATAATGTGGAAGAAGACCTGAGTAGATTGTAAAAAATTGTAAAGAAATTGTAAAGAGCACGACTTGTTACCAGAGCACGGGTTCTAGTGAATATGCTTGGAAAATTAAAGTGTATGTTGTGAAATGAAGGACAGCTTTCATTTTGCTCCTACTTTATATAGCAGTGACTTGAGGAAAATGTTATGTCTGAACTGTGAGAGCAAATTGATTATGAAGTTATATGCTTCGGCCGCAGGTAACTAGAAATCAATTCATGTTGATTTGTATTAGCAGAACTGTTGTAAATGATTGAATCTGTGTGAAGCTCTTCTTGGGGTAGTGTACTGTCAGTACTTTTCCTATAAACTGAATTGAGCAGTTAAGTTGCAACAAAGTTGTATAGTGTTTTTTATTTGTTCACTATAAAATGAATGGTAAAATACATAGAGTCATGAAAGAAACTGGAAAAATGTATCTCAGTGATTCAGTAATTGAGGATGCAGAACAATTGCATGAGTTACTGAGTAAATATTTCTGTGGCCTGAACTCAGAAGAGTGTACTGAGTAAACAATCATAGCTGGAATGGTGTTGCAGGTTCCTGTCTAATTCAAAGTGGGGAGAGTAGAAAATAGACAAGACAAACATAGTATTTCAGAGGATGGATAGGTTTTGCAAAGTATCAGCAGCTGTTAATACATGCAGGAAGGGTGAGAGTTACTGTTGAAATGTGGAGGGTTAGGGATCTTAGTGTGGGGGTGGTTTTTTTTTTTGTAGCTGTAACAGTTATTTATCCTTCTTAAGATAAAAATTGGTTAGAAATAAGTCAAAACTGGAATTCTGTGTGGGGTTCCTTTGGTATACTGAAGTTTTTGTTCAGCAAATGTTTAGACACGAAGGGAACATATAGGAAAAACACAATTGCTGCATGAACTTGTAGTCCTGAAAAGGTGTGTTACACACTCTTAAATTGAAGGGCTGAGGTGCAGCTGGCTTTTGTTAAATGCAAAATATCAAATGAAAAATTACTATCTCATATGAATATTTGGCTAGGGAAGAAGAATAAATATATGAAGAGGCACAGTTTTAGATTTGGAAAATACAAGTACTCTCTGTATGAAAACCATGAGGAAGCTATCTTAATTTCCTGCAGTTGTTTTTGTGCTGATTGGACAATGAAAAGCAAAAGTTTGTAGAGCTGATCTGATAATCATGATTGATATGTGTGAATTATTTTATTAGGATGATATTTTAGACAGTCTGTAGTGTAGAAATGATAACTTCCTATGTTCTTGCCATACAGTGTGTTTCCCCTCAGAAAAGGAGAAATCACATGATTGAAAAGGATAAAAAGCATCTTAGTTTTACTCTGAGAGTTGGTTGGCCTTGTTACTATAAAAAGGTTAGCCATGTACTTCTGCTGATGTAATGGTTTTTCTAATATAGATTATGTACTTCTAACATTGTTATATTTAACGCAGGAAATGGCATTTATCTCATGAGTGAAGCCACCTGTTGAATTTCCTCAGTGTGATATATGTTCATACTTTGGGAATCACTTGTCTGATGGGATTTGTAACTAGTTAGGCAGGAAACCTGGTTTTGCTTTGTTTTGTTTTAATTTGAAACAGCATTCCTGGAAAATAGATACTTTTGAATTCAGAAGTTAACAGCAGGTAAGTATAGGACGTAAATGGAGCATAAAAGTTGTGGTTGAAGTAAGCAGGAGTCCAAGGTTTCAGTGGTACTATCAATGTTTTTTTTTTAATATTAGTACCTTTAATTACCCTAAAATACTTGACTTGTTATTATCCAAAAGTATACCTGTTTGGTTTTTTGGTGTTTTTTTTTTTCCTTAATTTTTTAAATTTAAAATAAATTCCAAGTGGGTTAGGCACAGAAGTGGGTTTAAGCACTCTAGAATCTCTCTAAAATTATTTCCTGTTGTTGATTCTTTGTTGTACAGAGGTCACTAAGCAGCTATATTTGGCTTAAGTAGAAATATCTACTAAGAACCTGAAGAGGCATGGAATCCCACAGTTTGAATTGCATTACTGTAAGGGTTTTAATGTCCTGCATGTGAAGGGGTAGCCTTGTATGTTACTGTGCTGCAACAGTTAACGTGCTTCTGCTGGCAGTGTCAGCATTCCTGCTGACATCAGTGCCATCTAAAACAGTAAACAGAAAGCAGCCATATCTGGTTTTGCCATCTTAGAGGGAATCCGCATAAAATGCTAGACAGATGAAGAGCAGTGAAGCTGGTAAGAAACTATAACTATGCAAGAATGTTGTTGATGTAGTAAAGTAACTCTGAAAATGTTTAAATATTAAGATAAATGCAACACTGTGCTTGCAGATCTTTCTAGAGAGAAGGATCCTATTTGTAACTCATACAGCAGTATTTCAAAGTAATCTAGCATTTTATAGCAAAGAAATTGTGTTAACCTTTTATTCAGAAATTTTTAGTTAATCAAGAATGACTGTACAAGTTCTCAACAACATGGATATTTTCTAAAGAAGATAACAAAATAAATGAACTTTAAAATTTGAACTTCTGGATGCATTTTATTCTGAGTTAGTGTTTTCACAAAAACTGAGCAATTTTGTCCTGAGATTTGCTGTAGTTGTTTATAAGTAAGTTCAGATTAAGACATTGATTTATACCACTCTTATGATTAGTGATTGCAATTAATTTGTAAGTATTAATATCCTAGAGGGCATTCTAAAATGAGACTTCAATGCTTTCTGTTTCCTGGGCAACCAGTGACAGAACAAGAGGACATGGTCTCAAACTGTGCTGGGGCAGGTTTAGGTTGGATGTTAGGAAGAAGTTCTTCACAGAAAGAGTGATCAGGAGAAAGAGTGGAATGGGCTGCCCAGGGAGGTAGTGGAGTCACTGTCCTTGGAGATATTTGAAAGGAGGCTGGATGAGGCGCTTATTGCCATGGTTTAGTTAATTAGAAGAATTAGGTGATAGGTTGGACTTGATGATCTCAAAGGTCTTTTCTAACCTGGTTGATTCTGTGACTACTACCAGCTTCACATAGTAGGTTGAAAATAGCTTCACTTATGTAAAAGATCTTTTAACTTAAATTGGCTCTTGTAAACACAGGGAGATATTATTTGAAGTGTCAGTCAAAGCAAGCCAGCTGGCTTCAGGAGTCCTTTTTTGGGGTGAAGAGTGCAAGGGCAGAAGTGACACAAGCTGTAATTTTGCAGAGTGCATTACATAGGTAAACATATCTCCATCTAATGGGGTTTTGTGCTGTGATTTAAATGCTGATGTGCCATGGAAGAAATTAATACTGCTCTCCCTTCCCTTCCAGACAATCGAAGGAAAGTCGAACCTCCTCTTGGAGGTCATGATCCTCGAACAGCCGTTCAGTTAAGAAGCCTTAGCACTGTTTTAAAGCGTCTCAAAGAAATCATGGAGGGGAAGAGCCAGGTACTTCTGGGGGTTTTGTTTGCGAAATGATTTAGAAACTGATTTGTTTACTGAGCTCGAAGCTTAATTTTTAGATACACTATAGGTTTATTTTTTTGTTATTTTTCAGATGTTTGAAGATGCATGAATAAGTTAAAAAATCATTAAATGAGTGCAGGGGTAACAATTGAAGCTGATGCTGACTTCTGACATGTCAAGCATCTGTTGTATCATGGGAGTGAAAGAAAGCAGTTGCTCAGCCTCTTGAACTTGGATTAATGCTCTCATATATAGACAGTTTCCTATTTCCGTATTACCTTATGGTTTTCTCCATTGAAGGATAACCACGGACTGGTGAATTGCATTGACTGTCACAAGTAGTAATGAGAATTCTGAAGATTATTGCTGATTGTTCAGCAATATTTGCTTGAAAGGCCTGTCTTACTAATTTTGATTCATCTCGATAAGGGTCTGGTGGGTTGCTACTGACTCGCTGATTTCACCTCCTTTTGCCCATAGACCTCTCTCTGGAGCATGCCATTTAAGAGGAGCGTAGAGAATTCCTTTGTTAGCCTTTGCTCAGAGTACTGAGAGACTGGCGCGCAGAGATGTTTTGACTTTATTGGGATGAAAGCCACGGGTACAGAATGCAACTGAACTAGTGTAAAGTTACTGATAGGCACAGATATATGCTGCTGAAGGTCTAAAAAGATGTGAAGAATAGAAACTTGGCAGATGTTTTTGTTAGAGATAACGAGTGTCTAGGAGGTAAGCGGTGTCAAGCAAAAGGAACGTAAGCTTTGCCTGAATAAGGAGTGGTGTCCCGATAAAGTGTTGCTAGCTAATCGCTGCTCTACACAGTCGCACTAACCAATGATTATTTAACACAATGTAAAAGCTTTGGCTTTTAGAATATATAAGCTGGTGCTTTGCACTCAATAAACGGACATCTCACTTGCATCAAGTAGCGTCCCATCTTTCTATTGCGGTCAGAGGAGGATGTAGCTGAGAAAAGAAGCCACAAGTATTTATACGTTACGATATCAATAATTGTGTCCAAGGCAACACACAAAATGCCAAAAGTGGTTACACTGAATGATGAGGAAAGAAGCTTTTGACTTGGTAGCTTTTACAAGCAGGCTTTGAGTAGACTCACTAGCTTCCTGTGCTGTTCTGCTTGGAAGAGTAATTCTGGTTTGATAGAAAGAGTGATCTTTTGGGGGAGTAAACAAAAGCCTTCCATTGCAGTAAGCAGGCCACTCGGTGTGGCCCCTACTAAATTTGGTTTCTGGAAGCATCTGAAGGCTCTGGAGATTTTTGAGACATCTTTGAAGCTGCTAGAGAAGTGATCAAACAGATAAGATGTAGGAGTTAAATGAATATGTCTAGATTTCTCTGAAGGAAATACTTGAGTTGTCATCTTACTGACTCCTTTACATGGTAGTGCATCACAGCCCTTGACAGCAGCCGTATCTTGCTTGCATTGCTTCAGGCAGTAATTTCTTCCTGTTGTGGACTTAGTCTGTACCACCTTACTGTTGCAGAAAGTTCCTGTTCCTGGAAGGTGCTGTTGTGATCAACCTCTGCTGCTAACAGGGGCCAGATTTCAGTTTGGAACCCCTCTTTGTAAGCTGTTCCTGTGATCAGTTTTGGCTCTGGCTTGAACAAGGCAGAGAGCTGGAAGGTATCACCAGTGGTGGCTGGGTTTCTAAACACCCAGTCATGTGCATGTAGAGCTGAAGCAATGTAGGAGAGATGGTGGAAAGAGGCATGGCTGCTTGGAGCAGCCATTCTTGGGTTATGTAGAGCTGCTGCAAAAATTGTTAATGGGCATCCCCTGCAGCTTTGCAGTAGTTCTTTGGCAAAACTCTTTGCTGCATCTTTCTCTGCTTGAAGCTTAATGTTAATCTTAAAAATTTCTGGACTGTTGTAAACACTATACTGCCTTCAGGAATCTGACCTCTTTCTGTGCAAGTTTTCTTGGATGATGACAGCATGCAATTGTTGTCTTGTTGATGATAGCTATTTTGGTCTCAAAATTCTTGTAGAAGCTATGTGAAACTCCACTTTGTGAACATTTGAAAATAAACCCCTCTTCAGGGTATGGGTTTTTTTTGTCTGTGTGCATGGATCACCTTTTCTTCTTTGTGGTTGTTTTGAGAAAATTCTTGCAGCACTTTCACTTCCTGAGAAAAACTCAAGAGTATTCAATCCCTCTAAAAAGGCTTGTTGCTAGAACTGAAGTCTACCAGAGTGTTTCACTGTCAGCTGTCATGTGACTGTTAGTTGTCTCCATCCATGGTAATTGTAGCTAATGTGCTCAGAATAATAAGAGATTTTTCTTGCTCTGTTCATAGCTACAACATCAAATAAAAGTTTTAACCCTCTGTTTTCAAGTCTTAAAAAAACCCTAAAAAATTCCTGTAGCTGTACCCATCAGTGTATACATAAATCAATATGTGCATTCGTCTGCTGAGTGGGTTTTCCACAGTTGTCTGCACATAGCAGTTAAACTGGAGTTTTGAAACAATAGTCTGGGCATAGGCTCTTGGAACTAAGGTTTTGAAGAATTTGATCATGTAACAAAATTTGCAAAGTACATCCTAACCCCCCCCGTCCTCCCACTCCCGCCTGTGAAATTGCCCAGGCTAGACTTAGGTGGCTGGAAGTTAAGGAAATGAAGCTTTATATTACAGATAAGTGAAGATAGCTCGGTCAGGGGGCTTAGCAGCAGGAAAGTAGTTAGTGAAGTTGTTCAGATCCAGCTAAGAAAGGCGGGGAGAGAGATAGCAGCCAGCACAGTGCAATGTGGTCTGTCTTATCTTTTGTTCTAACTTTATACCATTTCAGGAACCTATGAGTGAAGTAGAATAAAATCTTGTTTTCCTTTCTCAGCCTATAGTATAATTTCTCATTCAGATCCTCCAATTAGTTCAAACCAGCACATTGGTTTTGCAGGTGTTGGTTTTGTTTGTTTTGGCTTATTTGTTTTTTAAAACTGTGCTAGTTGGGGGCCTGTCATGTGCTAGGGGCAAATACTTCTTGACCTTTATTTACAGCTCATGCTAATTTCTATCTGGTTTGCTCCTATCTTGGATGAAGAAGGCAAAAGCTTACTAGATTTACACTCTCAGTTAAGAATTCTGTCAGCCTTCTGACTTCCTATAAAATCACGTGAGAAATCCTTTCTATGCATGTGTGTGCTAATGCATAAGTGTGCACACACGTACATAAATATACAAAATCGTGTTTTTCGTGTGCACAGTCTACAAAGCAATCATGAATCTAAACGTGCTTTTTTTATTTACCAAAAAATTGTTTTCTGTATTGTCTTCCCTTGCAGGACAGTGACTTGAAGCAGTACTGGATGCCTGATAGCCAGTGCAAAGAGTGCTATGACTGCAGTGAGAAATTTACCACCTTCCGTCGGAGGCACCACTGTCGACTTTGTGGGCAGATTTTCTGTAGTCGGTGCTGCAATCAGGAAATCCCTGGAAAATTCATGGGCTACACAGGTGGGATTTAGGTTTTTAGAAGCAGTATGTTCTATGAGCAGCTCTGTTTGGAGTGCTGCATTTTAGTTCTTGGCTAGAGAATGCTATTACACGTCTTTAGGGTGCTTAGAAATTAGAAAAGGCATTACAAGACCTAGTTCTTCACACACTATGGTAGATTATGCCATGCCTGCTTTTTTTCCCCCACCACTATGTAAAAAATTACAAAACATTTAACAAGGATGTTCACTACTAAAAGTGTGCTCATGTGAAAGTAATGGCAGCATTAAAATATAAGTGGCCATGTGTTCTAATTGAGGGCGAGGGAAACTCCAAGTGATTTCTAAACTCTGTACATCTAATGGAGGCTACAATTTCCAGTACCAGCTGATATATCTTATCTGACCAGCTGTTACTTTGTGCACACTGAAATCATGCCATGTGCTTGCTCTCCCTGCTCCAACAGCCTGTCTCTTAGACTGATCGTGTGTTATTCGTAATTTGACTTGGAGAAATTCCCTGACTCTATCTGGGGTCTTGCTCTTTAAGGGGATATGAAAGCTAGACTTAAATTTGCAAAGAGGTTTTGAAACAGGAAATCCTTCTTTTCTCACTACTGCTCACCTCTGATCCTGTAGGAACAGAGTACTGTTTGTTCCTGTTCATTTACACTCTTTGGTTCCCCTTTCCATAGGGGATCTCCGAGCCTGCACTTACTGCCGCAAGATAGCCTTAAGCTATGCACATTCCACAGACAGTAACTCCATTGGAGAAGACTTAAATGCTCTGTCAGATTCTGCATGTTCTGTGTCGGTGCTGGATCCTGGTGAGCCACGCACGCCTGTTGGGAGCCGTAAAGCAAGCCGCAACATCTTTCTTGAGGAGGATCTTACCTGGCAAAGGTAAAGTGAAGCTTCATGCTGAGCTCCAGAATCTTAATTGTTTTTTCAGCCTGACATATGCCTAGACAAAAACTGGTGATTTCTAACTAGGAAACTTAGAAGGGTATCTCCTGTAAAAAGAATATAATCCTGTGCTGGCTGCTTGTGTTCTTCTCTTCAAGTTGAAACGTGGAAGCTTTTTTCTAGTGGAGTTTTAATTTATTTGCAGTTTTTTCCTTTAAACTTGAATCAGCAAATGTAGACCAGTGACAGAGCAGAATTTTAGCTTCAGAATTAAAAAAAGACATTGATTCTGACTACCAATGTATCAAGAGGGAAGCTGATGTAACACTGATGTTCTACCTGTTGGGTTTTGGATTGGAAAGCAAATTATGAGAGATGTTGTCTGTATAAATTAGAAATGGTGGAAGTAACACTTGTTTCAGTTGAAGTGGGATCTAAAGACCAGCTGTTCTCTGATCTCATTTGAAGTATATTTCTTCTTACTGCTCTCAAGGATCTTTATTTTTCAGAGATTAATGAAAGAACATAATACCTCTTAAGTGGTATGCAAGTTAATTTCTGAGGACCTTAATTCAGTTTAATGTGAGGAAGAAATAACTAGATATGATGGCTGTGCTCATTCTCCTAAAAACAGAAGAATAAGCTGGTGTGAAACTACTGAAGAGGTCTTATGTCAGAGACTTTCTGCAACTAAGGGGCAACGTAAAATTTGTCAGTGGACTACTGTATTTGTTAAACTTCCAGTTGACTCTGCGGTTTAAACTTCAGATGTTGAACTTAAAAAAAGAAAGATGGAAGCTGGCAACTCACAGCAAAGGGTTGTGAGTTTTGTTTTTGATATATGTAGCTTCTGTGTAAGAAGCAGTTTGCTTCAGAAGAGAACTTGGAAGTTGAAACTCTTCCTAAAATAATGTGTCAGAGGTAAGGCTCTTGCCTCTCTTGCTGTCATATGCTACAAAGCAGTGAGAAACGCTGTTAGAGGAGTGATGCTTTTCTGATGTTGCTCTGCTCTCTGAGCAGTCAGAACATAGAGGCATGGGAACCTGTTTTAACTTGATGGGCTATGGCCTTTAAAAGTGAATGACAATGTACTTTTGGCAAGTACAGTTACTTATGCAAAGTTGTATTGTATATGTCCTCTTATGAAGAGCATTTATTATGCTAGTGATAAGTCCGAATCCTAGAGCACAGTCAATGTGGCTGTATCAGTTGGAGTATAGTGGCTTGTATATATGGTTTTACCAGTGGAAATTTATATTGATGGTGTATGAATGTCTGCTGTCTTTTCTCCTAGGGTGGAACAAAAGGAGAGCAAAGGTGATAGTGATTGGGTTAAACAGTTACAGAAGGTTGTCAGGCTGTCTAGCAATACCTATAGGATAGCATTGCTTGGGTTGCAAAGGGAGATCAGGCAACGTGTGTAAAGGAGGAGGATATGTAATAAAAGGATATAGGAGAGGAGGGTGAAGAGGCAGGGTAGTAGGAGAAATTAAAAGATCTGTATTGTCTGACTTGAGTCTGAAGGGAAAAGATAAGAGCACTGTCCAACAGATAAGAATTGGCCTACAAATGGGGAAGGATTTCCCTGTTTCTTTATGGATTTAGCAATCATAGGTGTAAATGAGAGGTAACATCTTAATTGTATTTGAATTCTAGCAGTTCTGATGCTGTTGCATGTGGCAATTCTCTCCGAAGTTTGTGACATACTCCTTTTTCTTACAGTTTGATTCACCCAGATTCTTCAACTACCACGTTGTCTGCACGCCTTGGGTCTGTCCAGGAGGATGCAGGGAAATCACCAGCTAGGAACAGGTAAACTAATCATATCTCCTGTTCAGGATGCACTCCTGGTGTGCTCTTTGCTGTAAGCAGATTTGAACTTCTTTTCACTGAGCATGCTGTTTCGTGTCTAAAACAGGACACACCGTTTCCAGTATGTGAGGAGAAACCATTTATGTACATAAATGTACTGCTTTTGAGGAATCTGTAGTTTGCTGCTGAGTCAAATATAGGAGGTGATGAAGAGGACAGAAAGAAATGGTTAAGAAAGGTAGAATTTTGAGGAAACTGAAGGAAAGGGAATAACAGAGACTTGCTAATGGCAAAGGTCATGGAGAACCAGAGGTGCAGGGTTTTTTTTGTGGGTTCCCTCCCTATCCTGTCTGCTCCCCATGCTCTTCCATTAAGTATAACCTTGTTTAGGTTACCAGGTGTCCTCGGGCTGAAGTCACATTGTAGCTCTTTATGCAAGAGTGTTGAAGTGAATTTGGAAATGTTCATGAGAGCGTTATTGTAAGTTGTGAATACTTGATCTTAATTCCACTAAATAGGCTGGTATTAGAAGAACAAATAGTTTCCACTTTGCATTGGTTCTGATTATATACTTCCATTATGGTTAAAACGGGGAAATACAGGTGAGGCAAGGATATAAAGAACAAAGCTAAAATAATCCAGATTACACTGTTGGAGTCAGGGGACATTCAGAGCCTTCTTTACTTCTTTGGTGTTGCAGGAATGAAGAATGTCTTGCAAGTTGGAAGGATCTAGCAGGACCATTAGAGACTAGGGAACTCAGATGAGAAGGTTGCTGGGTGTGCCTTTCAGGGACTGGACCGCTTGGAGCCTTTATATTCTGTGTGATGGGGGACAATTAGGAGGAGATGCACATTTTGGTTGGGAACCAAAGATGTCACCTAGAGGGAGTAAAATACTGATGAATAAACTAGTACCAAAAATCAATTCTAGGCAAACATGGCAAGAGTCCAGAGTTAAAAGTTCAATGTTAAATAGCTGCAGTGACGTCAAGAAGGGCCTGAAATCTTGAGGATGCTCTCCTGCTTCTTGTTTGAATTAATGTTGTCTATCTTAAAAGGTCTTTGCTGTTTGCTTGCACATGCAGTAGTAAGAAGGTTCTACCTGGACCTGGCAGGTCCCAATTGCTCATTCAGGTTAAATTTTATCTATTCATGGCCTCAGCTAAGTACTTAGCTGTTTAGACTCATGTTTGAGAAACAAAAATTAGGTGTAAACTGTCTTTGTCAAAATTGAGAACCTGAAGAAACAAAGTGATTTGCTTTAACTTAAGCAGTGCTAGCCTTTGGATCTTCTGAAAGTGCTTGTGAATGTTTCTTTGAGCTTGATTGTGCTTTCTAGCTGAGGTGCAGCAAAAACAATGCAGGTTGAGTGCATTTAGTTGCTGGTAGCAGAAGTTACTTAATATTATTTATTTTCCCTGTGAGTGAAGGATATCACAGAATCACAGTATGTTTTAGATTGGAGGGCACCTTTAAAGGTTGTGTAGTCCCTACAATGAGCAGGGACATCTTTGACTAAGTCAGGTTGCTCAGAGTCCCTGTCTTCCCTGACATCGAATATTTCCAGGGATGGGACGTCTGCCACCTCTCTGTTTCAATGTTTCACTGATTTTATTGTAAAACAGTTCTTTCTTGTGTCTATTTTAAATCTACCCTCTTAATTTAAAACCATTATCCCTTGTCCTTGCAATAGGACCTTCTAAAAAGATTGTCCCCATCTTTCTCATAGGCCCACTTTTAAGTACTGGAAGACTGCAATAAGGTCTCCCTGCAGTCTTCTCTTTTCCAGAGTGAGCAACTGTAGTCCTCTCAGCCTGTCTTCATAGGAGAGTTGCTTCATTCCTCTCATCATTTTTGTGGCACTCCTGTGGACCAGCCCCAGCAGGTCTGTCTCTCTTGTGCTGAGGTCTCCAGAGCTGGACACAGCACTGCAGATAGTCTCACCAGAGAGGAGCAGAATTACCTGCCTTGACCTGCAGTACATACAGCTAAGCTACAATGTGAAAACCTGTTGCTTACTTGGGTGGCTGTGCAGACCCTGGCCAAGGTGTAACAATCCCCAGTACCAGGAGTGATCATCAGCTTCTTCTGGGCAGGGACAGACTCCATTCGTGTACTGGGGACCAGCTGATCACGGACAGACACACAGTGACCTGTGCGCATATGAGTTCCAGGTCTTGGAACACACTCCACAGTGCAGCCATCAAGACCAGGTCCAGAGAGTCATCCTCACCTTGCAAAAACACCTTGCTTATGTTGTTTTTTTCTCTGATTATTTATGTGGAAAACCCCCCAGCACAACAGTCAAATGTGGCAGGTGAAGGACTTTAAACTTCTCCTTTGCAAGTCCTTCTAAAGGATAGGAGGTTTTGTTGCAAAATCTTCCTCTCTATGGGAAAGACAAATACAATAAAGCTCTGGATGTAACTGCTTGTGATGGAGACACAGATATGAAATCTCACTGCTTGAATTTTTGCTTAGTGCCCCTTTACACAAATTAAAAATCCCTGCTGCTTACAGGTGGGTGGCGCAGTTAAAGTAGATGTTGTAAAACAGGTGAGAGGACTGCTTGCCTAATGGTGGGCTTTCTCATCTGTCTCATCTTCCACATAAGAATGCTTTCTGTTAAGCTGCTAGTTCAATTTCAACTTTAACTGGATAGTAGAAGACTGGCAGAGTTTTAGCCTGCCTTGAATGCTTGACTATGTCAAAGTTTTCACTTATTACTCAAAGGTGTATATGGATGTAGTGTCAAGTACCTAAGGACCTAACTAAACCTGTTTATCAGTCCACTGTTTCTCTTAAAGAGGAGGGAAAAGCAGTTATTTTTGAGACTATTGTATTTGAAGTACAAAAGCTGAAATGAGATGGCATTGCTGTTTCATGGCTGAGCTCTGCTACATTATTCCCAAGAATGCTCAATGGACAATGAGTGTCTGTTAGCCAGTTAGCAACCTCTGTGAAGTTATCTGACTTTCATTCCGAAGACTAGAGACTAGCAACAGTTCTCAGCACTGAGATTACTGAAAGCCTCCTGAGGCAGCTCAGCATTAACATTTTGAGCTTCTCTGTTGGTGCATGCAGAAGAGTTTTCCATCTCCAGTCCTTAGAACATTGTTAGCATGAATAAGTCATACTGCGTGCATTTTGTTGATACGATATGCAGTTAACATTCTGGTTATTCATAGGCTGAGTCTAATTGTGGGATATTGAAGCAGAGTGTATATGGAACCTGTATTTGCATTTGTAGCTTTGCAGTGATTATTATGAAATGGTGTTTGTGCTGGAGGGCACCACCAAGATTTCCTAACAGCTGGGCTGAGATCAGGTGGATGCTCCATATTGTAGTATAAGAATTGCCAACTGGAATGGCCTCCAGCTTCAGAAGACAGTTTAGTCACCCTGGGGAACAAGTTCTCAAACTTTCAGACTCTGCAAGGTGTATCTATTTCAGACAATTGAGGGAAAGGAATTTTAAATAGGTCAAGGAGGGGGAGAGAATCTCAGTGCCTTGTTGCAGAGATCCCGTTGTTGGTTGCCCTTGCTTGGACCCGTCTTGCATCCGAACTGATGGAGCTTCTAATTACCCAGCATCCAGTCCCTTCCCCAGTCTGTTCAAATGCAGGTATAAATGAATTGCTGTGCTAAAGTTGGTTCTAATTACTTCCTACAAAGAGCTTTGCAGAAGTTTGTTTAACTTTAGATTTTCCAAAGCCATACAGTTGCTTCCTAGAGATTCTTTCTTCTCCTCTTACAGGGGAGGAAACAGTAAGTCTGTGGGGACTATGGCCAGTGTCACAGACTTAAGTTTCTTTTTAGCATGCTGCAAGATCAATACCTTTGCTGAAACACTGCACAAGAAGCACTTGTAATTCAGTTCTTCTCATTCCCTCTACAGATCAGCCAGCATCACTAACCTGTCACTGGATCGGTCAGGGTCACCAATGGTGCCTGCCTATGAGACATCTGTCAGCCCACAGGCCAGTCGCACGCATATGAAGGCAGAGACCAGCGAGGATGAGCGCAAAATCCTTCTGGTACCTTTCAGACTTGTGTTGGTATTGCTTTGTGAAGGCAATGAATTCTGCCTTTCTTTTATCTTGCTATCTTTAAAGGTTCTTGTCTGAGCACTCCTCTAAGTGGTGCAGGGATGCTTTGTGCATCTCTGCTATCCTGAAACAAACATTGTTTAATGTGATGTTTGCATAGAGATGCTTACGGTTTTAGTCTTTGTAAGTGTGTTATGCAGGGTAGAGATGATGTACGGTGGCTTTCTGTGGATTAAACTTGTCATGATTGCAGCTGCAACACAATGACCTGATTCTGTATTTGTCCAAATTCAGATTTTGCCTTTCGTAGGTCACATAACTGGAAACTTTAAATGTCTGTTTAAAAATGTTTACACAATGCTGAATGCATTAAAGCTATTACAGCTTGCTGGGCCGAAACAGATGCTGGCCTCTACCCTTATTCGCAAAATAAGTATAACGTTGTCTAGAAAGCTGTAGTGACATACTTGTTCGAAGAAAAATCAGTTTGCAGTAGTGTTCCTGTAGGCCATGAAGTAGATGGCAGTTTACAATGGTCAGTAGAAAACTGTTTATTTTCTTTGTGATAGGGGAAGTACTTCCAACAAATGGGGCAACAAGGATCATGGGAAGGGAAAGGAGTGTGCTTCACACACTAAACGACTCAAGATTGCTCCCCAGTAGTAATTTAAATCAGGAAGACTAATTTCTGTGTTAGATATTTGCTTGCTATTGTAGCACAATGCATAGGAGTATTCCTGGGGATGCAGCAACACTCTCATTCCTGTTCACTGCACAACTTTTTTCCAGGGTACTCTGTAAATGGATAACCACATGAGGTAGAAACATTTCTAAGGCACATCTTTGCACCACACTGCTTCATGTGTGTATGTTAATGCAGGAAAAATGAAATTATAATGCTATGAACGCACGTTGGGCTAAGATGATCAAAGCCCAGTGAATTTCAGCTTCACATTGTTAAATTTGATTGCCTGTTTCCTTCCTTAGGGGAAAAGAGGATTGGTATTATTGCTTCTGTTCATGTAAGAGCGGAAGATGCAGTGTTGATTAATGCAGGGTTTTCTGTGACTCCCCACTGTTTATTTAATGCTCTTAGCATGTAGAGCTGTTAATTCAAGGCTTAACATATTTCAGTTAGGAGACTAATGAACTTTGCTCATGAAATAAAAGGTAGAAGAGGATGTACATGTGCTGGGGTAAGCACATACTTTGAACTAGAGGTCAAAATCCTTGAGTTGAAAGGATTTGCTGCATTCTGCTGGTTTGTCCAGTTTACTGAATTCACTGTGTGAGTTGAGAGTAAATTACAAGGCAGCTGAACTGTGGAAATCACCAGTTGCATCAAATCTTGTGATCCTGCAATGCTTTCTGTTACTGATTGTTTTGACTCTATGTCTGATACGGAAGGGGAACCAGTGCTGGAAATAAAAGCAAAAAGCCAAAGTGGAGCAAAACTGTTGTCTCTCAGGGCCTCCTGGGGAAAATAAAACAATGAGTGTCTGACAGTTAACTGGAAAGCTTAAACCAGTTAAATTTTAATTTTTTTTTTTTTTCTGTTACACAAAAATTGGATGAGTGAAGCATTTGAGAGAGTGAGCTGCAGTGTCATTTCTCCATCCTCTGTGGTGCTCTTTTGTTCTCCAAAAGTAATCCAAGGTCCCAGTTTCCACTCTGCAACAATGGATTTTGCTGTGCCAAGCCGGGTTGCACGTGGGAAAGCAGAAAGTGGCTATGTGCAGAAAGGCAGCTCAGTTCCAGTGAAGCACAGACTACACAAGAGTTGGTGTATGTGCTTAACAAACCTGAAAATAAATTTGAAGTATATCCTGAAGTGTTCCAAGTGGTGAGGGCAAGAGATCAACAGAATCAAAAATGGTCAGTTGAGTTGGGAGGGGTACACACCTTTGTTTGCTTATTGGCCAAAGCTAGCAGTGCCTATAAAAAGGCTTCACAGTGGTCAACAACAAAAAAAAAATCCTCAATAAGAAAGGATATCTCAGAACTTGAACATGGCAGTGTCCATTGCTGTGTCAAGTACTTGCTTTATATCTGGGCTTGATAATGGACAAAGCCTGGGTTGAGCATAGATTATATAGGATAACTTCCTTTCAGAAGATGATTTTTCATTGTCCTCTGTATTTACATGTATCACCTGAGTTTGAGAATAGGGTGCAGGAGAGCAGTAGTGTCTTGTAGACAGTATAAAATCTTGCTATATTAAAATCAACTGCCCCTTAATTCTGAGGTATTCACATTTGTTTCTTGTTTGTTCTCAAGTTCACATAAAAGAAAGGATATAAGGAGCTGATCTTGTGTCTATTTGCTGTTTCTGTTTACATCTTTGCATAGGTTGTACAAAATGGCCTAGATTTTATACCTGTTTGTGTAGGGCACTTGATCTAGAAGCTGATCTGAGGGCCCAGGTTGATGTCTGAAACCAGCATTAAGGTCAGACTAGTAATTTGCACATCTTCCTGTCAAGGATTCGGTCCAGCTAAAGGATCTGTGGAAGAAAATCTGCCATCACAACAGCGGGATGGAGTTCCAAGACCATCGCTACTGGCTGCGGACACATCCCAACTGCATTGTGGGAAAAGAGCTGGTTAACTGGCTCATTAGAAATGGGCACATAACCACAAGGTAACACTTTGTCCCTGCTTTAGGACAGCAGATGTCTCCTGTTTTTGTGACAGGAGGTTTTGAGTTTTAGCTGATACAGGATAGCTTAGACTGCAGAGATGGATCCCCTTGCAGAAAGTTGAGAAAAAGTTTAGAACTCTCCTTTACTTCCTACCAAAGCAGGTTGGGTTCTGACTCCTTGTGGCACAAAACAACAGGGCACAGATGATCTGGTGTGGGAAGGAGTTTGAGACTAGTATCACTCAAACAGTTGGGCGAAGTCCCAAAGTGTTCACTGATCCAAAGGGCAAAACTGCCCTTGGGATCAGAGATCATGAATAGCTATATTTGATAGCTAATTTTTTATGGTAGGGCTGTCAGGTTTTAATGTTTACGTGAGTATAAAGAATTTGGTATATTCAGCTACTCAAGAGGGAGATAAAACTCAGATGGTTCTTAAGTGTAGAGCAGCAGTCCTCAGCAGAGATGATCTGTGTGTATATAAACTCTAACAGTACTGGAGGAGCACAGTGTCTTCATCTAATGGATGCCTCAAATGATTTTGGCATACTGGCAGTCTCTACATATAGCTCCATACTTAAACACACTGATGCTCTACAGTATTTTAAATGTCAGCATGGCAGTGGGATACTGATGAGTGGTGTGTAGCACATGACTTTTTCTTTTTTGTAGCGTGCTTGTGCCATAAACCATGTGTGTTTCTAGACATAGAAAACCATTTCTATTCTTATTCCTCCAGGGTCCAAGCCATTGCAATAGGGCAAGCGTTGGTTGATGGACGCTGGCTCGAGTGTGTCAGTCATCATGATCAAATCTTCAGAGATGAGTATGCCCTCTACAGACCATTACAGGTGAAAGGAGTAGGAAGGCTATGGTTCTTTCTGGGTGTGGCTACTGATTTTGGCAGGTTACATAATTGCTGCAGAAACTTAGAATTAGCCTCCACGAAAAGGTTTCTGGGTAGACTATATAATCGTTATCCATCTTGTCTGGGGATAGGAAACATTAAAAAATGTAGCTAGTTGCAGTGACAGAAAATGTGCATGTCCTTTAGAGCCACTTTCACTTGTGTGAAAGTGAGAAGGAGGCAGAGACTAAGCAAGGAAAGTGTAAAGAAATACTTGCATACTATGCCAAAGAGTTCTCATCTCATGCCAAGGGGGTTACTCTGTTACTAACCTGACTCAGACCACTAAGAGTGGGCTCAGCCCATTTTTTAAATGCCTGATCTGCATTTGTAGCAGGTTGCTTTCTAAGGCTCCTTAATATTCCAGCAGAGCTGTGCTTTAACACCATTTTCTTTTTTCTTCCTCCCTTGGCTTCTAGAGCACAGAGTTCTCAGAAACCCCATCTCCAGACAGTGACTCTGTGAACTCCGTTGAGGGGCATTCTGAGCCATCGTGGTTCAAAGATATCAAGTTTGATGACAGTGACACCGAGCAGATTGCTGATGAAGGAGAAGATAACTTAGCCAGTGAGTTCCACCTGAGTCTTGTTCTCTCCACCTTCTTCCCTATTATCCCCACTCCTTTGGGACATAGCAGCTTAACCATGTCTTGCTTTGTGTGTATTTGTGTGCGTGCACATGGGGCTGTAAGGTTCTAAGCAAACTGTAACCTAGCTAGTCCTCTTGTTCTTGTGATGGATGCAGTATTTTGTGTTAGTAGAACTGGTAAAGCTTCTTACTTGTAATGGAGGAGAAGCCTGTAATTTGCCACCTTCTTTTTCTCAGGCAGATTTCTGTTTGGTTTGGAGCCTACAGTAACGCACTAAAGAATGCCCAGTATGTCAGCATGCGTACATGAACATAGGATTAGAACTATGAAAACACTGTATTCCTTGTCTTTGTGTTAAAGACAATTTTTCTCCTCTCTGGTACCCTCATGATATCCATTTGAACCCTTCTCCTCCCTGTATCTTCCCCCTTACCCAACACTAAAAGACTCTGCCAGCCCTAGCAAGCGCACTTCAGTCAGCAGCTTCCAGTCCACAATGGACAGTGATTCAGCCGCCTCCATCAGCCTGAACGTGGAGATGGACAACGTGAACTTCCATATCAAGAAGCACTCCAAGTACCCACATGTGCCCCCTCACCCTGCTGACCAAAAAGGTATGAGGTAGTCACCAGCTAGAGTTGCACATGATGGAAAGCTGGGTCCTAATATTACTGACCCATTTGGACAGTACATCTATATCTGCCTTACAGAGGGGGAAATATGATACTTAGCTGGCACTCACTTGCAGTTTTGATGTGCTCACCTCTGAGGAGGCTCAGTAGACTTATTGAGACACTTTCTCTGTGAGTGTGTAACTTCCCCTGTGACTGTCTCTGTGCAGCTGAAGAAAAGTCTCCTGCCCACATATACAGTTTTTGGCTAACTGGGGTGAAAAAAATAGTCTATGCATAAACTGTTTGATATGTGTCTCTACAATTTGGATTAAACTGTAAAAGCAAGCAAGGAAAAAACCCCAAACCACAATCAAATGAAATTAACTTACAGGAGCTCTGTGCTGGCTTATAATTGACTGTATTAAATTTTTATTTGATAGAATAATTTTACTGATGAGCAGTAAGGCCTAACTTAATCCATATATTTAATATTTGTTTAGGAGAAAACATCACCTAAGTGAAACAGGAAGAATTCATACTCAGTTTTGAAGACTTGTTTTGAAATTTTTTTTTCTCCCAAACAAGAACTAAATTGAAAGATTTTTAGCTATAAGGAAAATCCATAGGGAAAAAGAAATGCCTGTTGACAGATGAATTCTTTAAACTGGACAAAGGCTGACTGAAACCAGGGCTTGCTGCTGACCTGAGTCTCATATATTCTAGTTGCTGTTCATGCTGGGTAGCTATAGATGTGTTTACTTTGCTTTCTTACCTAAGGCGTCATCAGTGATGTAGACTTCTATCTGTCTACTTCTAAGGGTTTTCTCATCCCAAATTATCATTTCACCCTACCCCTTCAGTATTTCCAACTGTGGTGGCTTAGCAGTTAGTTCCCCCCCCCCCCCCCAACTTTGAAATAATCCAGGCTAGGACTCAGTCGGCTGGAAGTTAAGGAATGAAGCTTTATATTTACAGCTTTGCACAATATACAAGCAGACATTTACAATGTATAACAGATATTTACAGATATATACAGTAAAAAGGTAATACAGAAACACCACACTCCTCCCAGAGATCAAAAATCCCTAAGAGGGGTTTCTAACCACCCCTACCACCTTCCCCCCTTCCCCAATCTTACCTCACCATCTGTTTTGTGCAGCAGATAGGTGGAGGTAGATCAGCCAGGGGTTTAGCAGCAGGAAAGAAGTTACTGGAATTATTCAGATTCAGCTACAAAAGGCAGGGAGAAAGAACCATGAGAAAGCCCAAAGCGGTCTGAAACAGTCTGACCCTCTGACTTATTTATATTTGGGTTACAACTCTTAAAAACAAATTTTTTTTCTTTCTCAGTAAAGCTATGAGGGAAGTAGCATCATCAGTGCTTTCCTCTCTCAGCCTATAGTCTAATTTCTCATTCAAATCCTCCAATTAATTCAAACCAGTGCACCAACTTTACAACATGATCCAATGTTAAGTAATTTGGAGAACTGAGGCTTCTGTGAAGTCAGGTGGATTTCCTCTGTTGTTATGGATCAGAATGCAAGATTTACCGTATGCTTCCTATACAAATTGTATTTTCTAAAACTGAAGAGAGTGATTAGGGAGAGCTGGTTACAGCTCAAAAGCATGTTACACATGGAGAGAGAGTGAGGCAAACTAGAGGGAGAATTTATCTCTGCCCATTGTAGCTGCCTTTTTTATTTGCTAAGTACACAGCTGGAAGAAGAGAAATCTAACTTCATACTTTTTTCTCTCAAAAGGACAGAGCGTTGAGTTAATGTTGGATGGCTCAACACTAGGGATAGGTTATCAGCTCTAATGACACCATCTCATTATTAATTTCTTTCAACTTGTTTTCAGCTCCTGCCTAATCAAATGAAAAGCAAATGTATCTGCAGGGAAGGAAAGGTGTGGAGAAAAATATATCAATGAATTCCTTTTAGGAAAGGGAGATGCTTTATTAAGTGATCTTGAAACAGGCCCAGGTGTGCTTCAGTAGCCTACTTATTTACAGCTGTAGCCAGTTTATCTGTGTACGTTGACAGTGAAGCAGACAGGAATCAGTTTGACTGTGGCCAGTGTTAAATGACTCCTAGAGGGATAGTCCTGGTTGCAGCCATCTCAGTCATCTTATCACACAAAAGGCAGGGTGCAATGAAGAGAAAATGTAAGAGCGCCTGCTTTTCTGTGAAGCTTTTGACCAAACCAGGGCTTACTGCTTGTGAGAGAAGTTTTGATGATGGAAAGCTCAGAGAAGATTGACAGAAAAGGCAAGTGGTGGTGAAACTGAAAGGCAAGAGACTTCTGCCTTTGTCTGTTAGTGCTTGTTATCTGTTCCTGAAATGTGTAATTCTTAGCCAGGTTATTCTGTAGGAGTGTAATTAGCAGTGGAAAACTGGGAGCAATTCCTTTTAAGACAATGGCTTTCCTTTGAGGGGAAAACAACAGTAATGTGCCCAGAAAAGGAATAGGATGGAGATGTGAGTTATAAAAGTGCACCATGAAGAGATGTTATTTTGCTTTTTAAAAAAAAATATTGGTATCTTCTGCAAATACAGGGGACATAATATAAATACTGGTTTGTATTCCTGCTACAAGAGTCTCTAGAGAGAAGACTTAGCCAGGGACTACCAAGTTAAAATCTGTGACAACATCACAAATAGCAAAAAGCACTTCTTGGCAATAGGTCAACTGAACTTTTGTAGGCACTTAGATGTGTGTTACTCAAGGTCTTCAAAAATCAGGTGGGACGAAACTCTACAATAACTACCACAGTGCCTGAAGTAGTGAAATGACTTATAAAACTTTGTTTTGGAAATACTGGAGTGCAAAGACTTTGACTTCGTATTCCTGATTTATCCTGGCTTTATTCAACGGAAGATGCCATCTAGGATGTTAGTGTCAAAATGATTAAGGAGCCAAAACTAGGTAGTTAAGCTCCTATGTAAGATAGGACATGGTTATTTTAAGAACAGACTACTGTAGTCAATCAATGACAGTGTGTTTGCTGCTGCCAGGGGTCAGTAACTTCCCTGTAACTGTAATGGACATGTGTTTGGCTTGATTTTATTAGAATTAACTTTCGTCCTCAGACTGGATGACAGTGACTTAATTGTCTTTGAAATAATGAAGTAAAACTGAAAATCACACCCAAGTTTTGAGGCTAGTAATTCAGTTTCCTCATAACTGTAAATTACAGCCATTGTGGGAGGACTGACAGGACAAAACAGTGGTGCAAGAAGTGCAGATCAGCTTTGATCTAAGTGATTAGTGGGTTTTAAAAAATGTTTAAGGGATATGCGATTTCCACCAGTGTAGTGGGTTTGCAGTGACCTGCCCCCCCACCTTTTGAAACCCTGGCTAAAACTCAGAAAAACACACTGGAAGTTAATAAATGAAGCTTTATATTTATGGCAATGCAAATATACAAGCAAATATTTACAAGATATAACAGATATTTACAGAAATATACAGTAAAAAGGGTAATACACACCACACCTTTCATGGAGACCAAAATCCCCAAGAGAGGGAAACCAAACCCCCCTACCACCTTTCCCCCCTTCCCCCAGCTTTATCTCACCACATGAGGATGCTGCAGATAAGCTGAAGATCAGGGAGATTAATGATAGGAGAAGAAAATTAGTCGTTTTAGTGATTTAACTCTGAATTAGTTCAAAGGCAGAAAGACAAAGGAAAATGCTGCTGAAGCCAGCACGGACCCAGAGCAGACTGGCCCCGCAAGCAGACTGGCTACCTGGATGTTTTGGGAACATTCTCAAAACATTTTTTTTTTCCTTTTCTCTCAGTGAAACTTGGTGAAGTGACACTGTAGGTTTAACTCTCTCTCAGCCAATAGTCTAATTTCTCACTCAAATTCTCCAATTAGCTCAAACCAACACAACCAGTCACAGATGTCAGCTGCTTTGAAGCAAGGTCTGTGATGTATCAGCTTTGCTTTAGAATAGAGTAGTTTGCATATAGTCTGGGTTTAATGGTAGAACTTCTTGTGGTGTTATGGGCTGACTAATGTATGATGTGTTTCCATGAAATTTTAGTGACTCCCAAGTTAGCTGGCTTGTAGTATCTTACAAGTATAGTGACTCATAGTATCAGCTGCCTAAAGACAGTGGTACTTCATAGTGTGTATGTGGTTGTTTAAGCCCATCTGGCAACAAAGCACCATGGGGTTGCTTGCTCATTTAGCCCCACTGGTGGGCTAGGGAGGAGAAAATATAATGAAAGGCTCCTGGGTCCTGAATCACTCATCACTTATGATCATGGGTAAAACAAACACTTCTTGAGAAGAGAAACAAATAATTTATTACCAATCAAATCAGAGGACGATAATGAGAAATAAAAACTCTCCCTTCTTCACAGACTTAACTTTATTCCGAATTTTCTCTGCCTGCTTCCCTCTGGTGGTACAGAGGTGATGGAGAAAGGGATGTGCAGTCAATTCATTGTTGCATACTGTCTCCTTACTTCTCAATAAGAGGACTCCTCACACTCTTCCCCTACTCCAGTCTGGTGTCCTTCCCACAGGAAACAGTTCTCCATGAACTTTCTAATGTGAGTCTTTCCCATAGTTCTTGAGGAACTGCTCCAGTTCATTCAGTTAGAAGCAAAGTTACAGGAAGTGAAGCTGTATTGATGAGAAGCATTCCTGGTTTGGAGATGCCACCTGTGTCTTTGTCTAGATCATAACTAAAGTTAGGTTTCAGATGGGATTAACTCCTGCCTTGGCCTTGCCAGGTAGGAATGTGTCAGATTTAATTTGAGTGTGTGCATAGCTGCTGCCCTGAGGCTGTTCCAAGGTGGAGAAGGATGGAGGTGCTAATATACATGCTTATTTGTACATACAGCATGATATGACTTTCTCTAGGTAGTCTGTGGGGGAGTGAGTGCTGAGGGTGAGCCAGATTTTCTGAAGCAGTAGGTTGCTTGTGATAAACTCTCTGTCTAAGGAGGAGGTGAAAGAAATCTGCAAATAACCATCAAGCTTGCAACTTCTTTGGTGCAATATTTGTCTATTGAGTGTCTGTTTGCAAACTAGGCAACTGCAGGCAAGTTTAGATTTTTAAACTGGTGGCATGTAAAAGGTTACTGTTGATAGAGACTTGTGATGGCTTGTGGTGTTTCAACTTTCTGTTGCTTGCTGTCTGTCTGTAAGGTGCTTGGCTTTGTGTTCTTTTTGTGGCAGTAGGTTTGGACCATTCTCAGCTTCAGACTCTGGATCATCACCCTGTATAAGTAGTTAGATTATTGTCCTTGTTTCCCCATGGTACAATCCCTTTTTGTAGAAGCAAGGAACCATCTGAAGGCCTCTGGAGCTAATGGCCTCTGGAGAAAACAAGGTTTTTGTAGCCAGCCATCCTGCATGAAAGATCAAGATGAGGCAAACTTAAAAGGTAGTAGGTGGAGCTTCATTTTATTTCTCCCTTGTAAAGTGATACATAACTCTTGTTTTCCTTTGTTGCTGAGTCTGCTTCTGTCAGCACAGATTCCTCCAGAACACTTTAAGCTGTTGTAGAGTTTACACTTGTAGCTTTTGGAAGGCAGGCTCTCTCTTTTTCCTTTCAATGTGTGAAGATAAATCTTATGGCTGGTCTCCCTTTCAGTCTGAGACACTTCGTTGCAGTATGAAAGCAAAATGACTTATGAAGGTGCAATTTTAGATCAGAGCGAGGAGATCATTCCATGCATGGACATTCTCATGGTGTCTGCTTGCAGCTTAACACATTCTTGTTCAAATCTAGAAAAGCCTAGTGTGGGTCCATTGGAAAAGCAAACTCTTAACTCATAGTTCATCATCTCCTTGTTCTCATCTACTTTTTGTGTATTCACACTAATAAGTTTTTTTTTTTTTCTTCTCACCTTGGAAATTTTTGATAGAACAAGAGTAAGAGGATGTTCTTGTCTTGAACACTCATCAAGCTGTTGCCAAATTTGGTGACTAAATACTTGAATGAGTAATAGTGCTGCTTTGGGCGTGGGTGTGTACATGGTAATTATATGGCTGCACCAGTGTAACTTGTCATTTGTTCTTGTCTCCACCTGTCTCCCTCTTCTGTCTTCTTTCAGAGTACTTGAATCCTGAAAACGGAGGGCAGCAGATGTTCTCTATAAGTGATGCTTTTATTAAAGGTAAGGATGAACTACAAACGTTTCAGTTGTGCAGTTTTTATATAGTGATAAAAATTCCTCAGTATTCTTCTATCCAGATGTTACCGCTTTAGAAATATTTACTTGACAGTAAATTTGAACTTACTTGTGGCAAAACTGATAGATAAATTGTACTCTAATATTTTTGAATGCGCTTTCAAGCTTTTATTTCTGCCACTTCTCAAATTTCTTCATTCAGAAGCACTCAGAAGTGTTTACTTTTTAAAAAGAAATCTTCAAAGCAACTCTGTTCACAACTTCTCCACGTACAAACTTACGTAAGAGATATTGACTATAAATTTCTGTGCAAGCAGATGAAGATGTGGTATGATTAATTGCACTGCTTCTACAGAGTAGCTTAAAGCTTAATCTCTTAAGTCTTTGAGTTTCTTGTTATCACCACCACCACTGCTTTTGAAAGGAAAAGCCATTAGGTACAGTTGTGAGTTTTAAAAACCCAATATCATGGCTAGGTGCACTAAAGAAGTCTGATTAAACTGATGCTTTATTTTTAACTGAGCTGCAGGAGAAAGGACAGGGGAAAAGTGATGTAATTTTTGTCCATCTTCTGCACAGCTAACTTTTTGTATGGAACAGCTGTAATAAGTTAATTTCTGTTTTTAAGGAGTGGTTTGTTTTTTTTCTGATGAAATTCCTGTTTAGATTACTATTTTGCACTCTGAGGAGTTTAAAGGTTGAACTTGCTGATGAAAATTTATACACTAGTAGTGCGATGACATATTATAGTCAGCTGCTGTAAAAATGGAGAAGTTTATAACTTCCCTTTGTTTTATCATAATATCTGTATGGAAAGTAACTAGTAACTCTCTCAAAGCAGACAATGCTGAAATAACTTATAATCTTGATACTGCAAAACAGGAAGAGGAGTTACTACACAAATGGCAATAGTTCATGTTGCCATTTAGGATTTAAAATTGTATTCAGTGGATAGAGCTTTCACTGGAACCCTCTTCATTGTCTTTAGAAGAGCTTGTGCCACTTTCTTGACACAAGATCTGTGAGTCTTTTGTAGTATTAAGTACTGTAACATATGCTAGGTGAACTGGCCTGCTGGCAGCTCCCTTTGCACCTGAGCAGCAAAGAGGTAGTGTGTGGCATCAGGGCTGCAAGTCCCGTCGAGATTTGAATTCTGGCATCTGAACTGGTAGTGTAACATTTCTTTAAAATACGTTTGGGAGCATTAAATAAGACCTCTACCAAGATATTTTTGATACTTGTGCAGCAGCCTGAATGAAATAGCTAGATCTTTTAATGCCACTTATATATATGATGTCTTCAAAGCAGAGCTTTGTGTGGATCGAATTAGTACTTTTGACCTATGTTGTAAGTCTAAAAAGCATTGTAACTGTCTACTGTAAGTGTACATGATGTTTGAAATCTGCTGCTTAGTTATAGGAAAAACAGGGATATAAGACTTATTTGTTTTGTTTTAACAAACTTCATAACAATTCAGTTCCAGAATAGAATAATTTTGCTCTGTATTAGCGGTAAAAGAATTTTAGAAGTTCGCTTTTACTTCGTATTCTCACCACTGTTACACTTGATACTCTTTGCTATAGCATGTTACCATGAGTCTAGCTCTAAGTATTTCAAGAAGCTTAGACTTAACATCTTTGTAATTTTTTTTTCCTTTTCAAAGTAGCCTTTCAGAAAGACACCAGCATTCAACTGTGATCTTGTATTACCAAAATTTGTTCATCTCTTATAGAGTCATTATTCAACAGAAGGGTGGAGGAGAAGTCCAAAGAACTGCTTTTCACACCTCTAGGCTGGCACCACAGCAATCTGGATCTGCTGAGAGAAGAGAATGGGGAGAAACAAGCCATGGAAAGGCTGCTGTAAGAAACATGTAGAATATAGGATTTACATATCTTGAATAACGATTCCTGAAGTCCCCCTGTTCCACCAGTTTTCAGTGGGACTTGATCTACAGTGGGCAGTAACAGGAACTAACGTGCATTAGGAAAACACTGTTTTTACAGGTTTTGTGGGTAGTGTTGTTGTTGGTTTTTTGTTTTTTTTTTTTTTTCCCTCCCCTACGATTTTTATTTATTGAAGTACTGGACCTGGACCAGAACTGACTGTAAAACATTCTAGGTAGCTATTCCTTCAGAGGGCATCTCACAGTATAAATGTTAAAACATTTACTTCTGGAATGTGACTTCAACTAAATACTGCTCTGTATTTTTCACATGGCAATTCTATGTTTTCCACTTTTTACAGGTCTGCTAATCACAACCACATGATGGCATTGCTTCAGCAGCTTCTGTACAATGAGTCCTTGTCACTGTCCTGGAGGGATATCATTGTACCTGTGGTCTGCCAGGTAGTACAAACTGTGCGGCCTGATGTCAAGAACAGAGATGATGACATGGATATCCGACAGTTTGTCCACATCAAAAAGGTAATTTTCAGACAGTGTATGCAGGGAAATGAAAGGATGTAGCTATTGGCACCACCTCTTGTTTTGATGAGTCCCCTTCCCACTGCTCCCAACGTGTTCAGAGGTGTAAACTTTGGATAAGGTTGAGTTCTAGAAAATGTTGCACAGGAGGAACTTTGCATTTTTTGAAGGCTGCTTTAATGCCTGGAGCCGACCTCTTCATTCAGGCTGTAGGCTGCAGAAGGTAGCATGAAAGCAACACCTCTGTAATTATTTGCTTCCTTTTTTGGTTTCAGCTTGTTTTGTGCTTGGCTTGGCAATGTGCTGAATGCTGGATAAGCTTGCAGGGCCGTGTGGCCATCTATTGCCCTGTAACTATCCATTATGTAGGACTGAACTCCTCCCATGCCAGGTACAATGGCTTTCTTCAGGAGGAAAACATAGTTGTTATGAGATGGTGCATCCAGTTTTGCCAGGTGGCTGCAGTTGTGGCATGCAGTGTTTCCTGAGAGGTTCACATGAAACTAATATCCAAGGAGCTAGTGTAGCTGAGGATCAAAGGCTTGGACTTGTTTTTCTTAGGGATTCTGAGATGGATTTTCCCAATTTTGTTTGGAAGCCATGTAAGATATGAGAAGTCTTATGGTTCTGATGGTAGCTCTGTGGCATCTCTTCAGGCAGTATCAGTTGTTTTTGTCTTTTCTGAAACTCCAGTCTAAGGAGCAGATGTTCAGCAGTGAAAGCTTTTTGTATCTGTCTGTTGTCCTGTGCTGATGATAGAAATGTCCTCTGAAACATCTTATTCAGAAACCTGTTCTGTATTGTTTATTCCTTCTGTGACTGGTTGTGACACAGTCAAGTGTTTGATCTGTTGAAGTCATAGGAAGAGATTTATTTGGTTTGTTGGATTTTTTTCTTTTTCTTCCCCTTTCCTTTCTTTACAACTTGTTTGTCAATAGAAGTGGCATGTGCAAAGGTGTATGCTTCCCATCACCTATAGAACTCAGCTTCCCCTATTTAGCAAATAAGCAGCTGCTAAGAGGAGCTTAGAGATCCTAGGATTTATTACTTTGCCAGTCCTCAAAGAGTTGTATGTTCGTCATGACTGTATGTGATCTTTCATCTGATAATTGAGGGTGTAGCTGAAGCACATGAGCTACAATGGGTATTCTGTGTACTAGGTTTACTGCATGAGAAGTTAAAGGAGTATATCACAGTTCTAAAAATGTTCTTTGCTTTATTAGATCCCTGGTGGAAAGAAATTTGACTCCATGGTGGTGAATGGATTTGTTTGCTCTAAGAATGTTGCACACAAAAAGGTAACTCAGGCTTGATTCATCAAGTGCAGGCTGAAGTGTGTGCTGAGGAACCAAGTGTACTGTGACTTTTGGTGTTGTGAAGCTTCTCTTGCCACTTGAGATTTGTGATCTTTCTCTAATTTGAAAGTAAGCAAGAACTGCTTTTCAGGCATTTATTTTCCAAGCTGTTTTCTTGTATATTGGAGGTTCTAGAGGGAGCTTTGCTTGTGTATGTACTGAAAAACGTTCTCTCACCCTTACCACCCCAGAGGGCATCTCATAATTCCCCTAAGATTTAGCCAGAAAAAGCATTTGTAGTTCTGACTTACGGCAGTGTAGTAAAGTAAGTCCTTAAATAAGGTGGAAGGTTAAGACAGAATTGACCTGGATGGAGGTTCTGAAGTGTATTGAGGCTTTGGGCTTCTTAGGGGTGACTATAGAAACATCCAGCATTGCACTCTCACTAGATAGTAGCTGTGAAATGGCAGCAGCTGGTTGTAACATCTTATTAAGGAAGAATATATAGTTGAGTTTGAGGGGGAGAGATAGCTGTTAGTTTTTGGGTAACAAAATAAATAATTTGTAGGAAGCCTGTCTTATCTTATGTACGTTTTCCCTTCCAAGTGTTTGTATTTTTATTTTAACTATTTTTGTATCTATCTTAGATGAACTCTTGCTTAAAAAACCCAAAAATTCTTCTGCTGAAGTGCTCAATTGAGTACCTCTATCGGGAAGAAACAAAGTTTACCTGCATAGATCCTATTGTACTTCAGGTGAGAGCGTGCTTTTGTTCCCAGTTAGAGCTGTCTGAACTCCAGTACGTGTCTGATTCATTTAGTGTGTAAATTTGAGATGAGTGAGTGGGGTTGCATATGAAAGAGATAAAAAAATCATCTGCAGATACTTTTTTAGCTATCTGCAGTAAATACAATACAAATCTGTAGTCTTGTGGTGAGGGCTTTGTTGTCAGGTTACATTTTTGGAGAGTAATCTTATAATCCTCATGATTAAATGCATGGTTTTAGAAAACACATTTTGTTTTTAATGATACACCATACAAAGGAAATACAGGTCAGAACTAGATATGGTTTAGGTATGTGAAGAAATATTAGAGAAGAGTATAGGTGAGGGTTGGATTGCACCCATGTTATTTCTTGTCAGGCTTGAAAAAATGGCACAACAACAAACTTAATGGAGTGACAAATTATAAAATATCATTTTGGAACAATACTTTGCCTGTGAGCAGGGAGTTGCCTTCAGTATGAAAACACTGAAATGGAGAGAGCTTTTATTTGACGTTCTGAGAATTGGTTTTTGGGTGTTTGCCAGGATGCTTGTAGCAAGGGGTGCCCTACTGAGCTTGGTTCATAAAGTTTATTATTGTATTTGACTGTTTCCTTAGAGTGCACTTAAGAGCACTTGAGTTTAGTGTTTAATAGACAGGATTACAGGTGTGAAAGCTTTAACAATAAAACTTTATCTCTGCCTAGTGAGTTGGTTTTCTAGTAAAAACTTAAGCTGATACCTGTCCTTTGTCTGAATGGAGTAGAAGTATTTACTGTAATTTGTAAATATTGCCTCACAGGGTCTGGTTCAGAACATGATCATACATGTGTATCCACATTAAAGTCCTACAGGGCAGAAAATACAATAGAAATACTAACTTTGGAAAGGTTAGCTTCTAGAAAAAACTGGCTTTGCTATGTTAACATGAATGTTTGTGTTCTGAGGAGCTGGCAAACTGCTCTTGTGGTATTTTTCTCTTGCACAGAACTTTTAAAACCTCACTGTTGTAAGCAGCAGTAAAATAATTGAGAATTCCTGTCTTGGGGGAGCTAAACTCTCCCTCTGTGTAGGCCTTTAGTTCTGATAGAGTTGTGGCCCTGCTTTCTGTGCGTAGTGATGAAAGTCTGTGCAGGTAGTGAGATGAGCTGGAAAGTGGGCATGGTTAGAGCAATTTTGAAGTGCCTAGTATTTGGGATTCCACTCCAGGAATACTGTCCCCCAGTACAGGTTTAGGGACTGAGGTTCTGTGTACAGACTTGTAGAGGCATAAAGCACTGGCATACTCCTTGTGAACGGAAGCATCTCTGAGTGCCAGCACTCAGTATTAGCATGTATCTGTAAATGGAAAATGTAATACTGCAGTCTCAGTTTAAGATTATAGCACTTAAGGCCTTTTCCATGTAAGAGTAAAAGGTGCATGTATATATATTTTGATTCCACCCACCACATGCTGCATGTCTCTTCAGACTGTCATTGGGCTACATCCTTATGCAATTAATGTATAAAACAAATTGCTAATAAACTGGGCATTGTGCTTTGGGGTTGGAGAAACCTGCACAATAGGCAACTGGGGCTGGTTTCCCTGTTTTACAGAAAAGGTCAGTATAAAAATGAGAGAGAAAATTATATTAAGCATTTAAATGGTTGGGTTTTTTTTCAGATGGATTTACAATAGTTAACTGCTGTACTTTTTCTATCTGCAGGAAAGGGAGTTCCTGAAGAATTATGTACAGCGGATAGTTGATGTCAGGCCAAATCTGGTCCTTGTTGAGAAGACAGTGTCCCGAATTGCTCAGGACATGCTCCTAGAGCATGGTATCACTCTGGTCATCAATGTTAAGCCGGTGAGCGTTCTCTGTTGGAATCAGACTGGGCTTAATGGTGTCTCTGTAATTTCTCCTTGTAGTAAGCTCCTGGAGAAAGCAAAGACATCTTACTTTCTCCTCTGTTGAAGCCTGGGCTCTCTTTAATGGTATTTCTCCTCAAAGGTGCAAGGACAGGCAAACATAGGAAGTAACTTGTCAGCTCTGTACAGCTACTCTGCTGTGTCCATGCTTGGTAGGTCCTTATAGCCTGGCTTGATTCTAGAATTAAGTCTTGACACCTGTTTGTGGCAAAAGCCTTTGTGGGTCCTCAGTGATTGCCAGACAGCCTTCCTGTCTCTGTACAGCAGGGTACAAGCCACCAAACAGAGTAGCCGTGGGCATTGGCTAGCTTCTGATAGCTAGCACCATGCTGACTGCACCATACCTCCTAGGACTCTTCACTTCAACAGATCCAGATATCTTCAAGGGTCGACAGAGTCTGAACTGTCACCAGAAATATTTACCCAACTGCTTTTTTAAGATTCTTGTGCTTGTTTTTGTGACTGCATTTAGTCCAGGGTCTGCATCCCAGTGAGAAGTTTCCTGCTGTTTGTTTGTTTGTGGGTTTTGGTGGGTGGGGTGTGTTGGTTGGTTATTTCTGTTTTTTGTGGGTTGTTTTTTTTGGGGTTTTTTTTTTTTTTTTTTTTTTTTTTTTTTTGGTTTTTTTTTTTTTTTTTTTTTTTTTTTTTTTTTTTTGGTTGGGTTTTTTGTTTGTGTTTTTTTCGGTTGTGTGGGTGGTTTTGGGGTTTGGTTTTTTTTTGGGTTTTTTTTTTTTAAAGAGCAAGCTAAGAATGTTAGTGTCCTTGTCTTTCTGGTTCTACAGCAAGTGTTAGACCGGGTAAGTCGAATGACCCAGGGAGACTTAGTGATGTCAATGGATCAACTGTTGACAAAACCACGTTTGGGGACCTGTCATAAATTTTATATGCAAGTTTTTCAGTTGCCCAATGGTGAGTAAAGCTTGATGTGTCTTAGCCTGTGTGTGTGTGAAAGAATAAATGCTTAGATCTAGTTATGATGAGCAAAACTCATGGATGCTTTGTGTGATCGAGTATTATCCTTCCTAGTCATGTCTCTTCTGTTACATCTTGAAACTACAGTGAACTGGCTGTGAACACAAAAGCATGATCTTACCAAGATGATACACACTAGATTTTAATTAGGCTGCCATCTTCCTTCCAAACTGTTTCTCTTATCACCACTCTGGAGTTTGTCTAGTTCAACTTCATGTTCAGAACAGGAAGTATTAATCTCAGTGAAGGATCAGATTTCTCAGGGCTTTATGAGTCAACTGTTAAAATATTGTAGAACAGAGATTTTTGTAGCCTGTTTGGGCACCTGTTCAGTTGTTTAACCATCTTCATGATAAAGATTTTTTTTTTTTTGTAGAAACAGAATCATAGAATAGCCAGGGTTGGAAAGGGACCTTGAGGAGTCATATGATCCAACTGTACTATAGCCAATATACAAAATTTGCCTTGCTACAATTTGTGCATGCTGACCCTCATCCAGTCATTGTTCTCCTTTGAGAAACTGCCTTCCTTTTTCTTTGTAACCTCAGTGCAGTGGAAGTCTGCAAAGGAAGAACTACTGCTTGGCAAATTACCAATGGTGCTGGCTTATATATGCTGTTGATGCAAATCCTTGTGGAGACATAGGCTTTGCACCTTTTCCTGCTCCCTTCCAGCCCTTAAATTGCTCTCAAAATCTTGTAGGCTTTTGACTTGTAAGGATGAGAAAATGTGCCTGGGACTATAGATACTGTAGCTGTTAAGCAAAACTAAAGTGCTGTTAGAATATGCTGTTTAGGCCAATGTTTCATGTAGTCTTCACTTGTACTTTATAATGACTTGTTTTACAAAATGGGAAATTTTCGATTGGCTCATTTTGCTTTCAAAAAGAAGTTATTTCAGTGCAGCAATGTGAATTTCTGCTGCTGAGTTGTGCTACTGTAACTTGCTCAGTTTGTTACAGTCTCTAAGTGTGCAAGATACATAAGAGCAGGTTAATTTTAGTTAGTTGGTCATCCTAATTCCTGTTATTTGTTGTTTTTTTTTCTCTATATTTCTTTCCTTTCTTCAAGATCAGACAAAAACCCTGATGTTCTTTGAAGGGTGTCCCCAGCACTTGGGTTGCACAATCAAGTTGTGTGGTGCTGCAGAGTATGAGCTGGCCCGTGTGAAAGAAATTTTAATCTTCATGATCTGTGTGGCTTATCATTCCCAGCTGGAAATCTCTTTCCTTATGGATGAATTTGCCATGCCTCCTACTCTGACCAAAAACACCTCCTTGCACTCCCTTATTGAGGACCCAGGAGATGAAAATGAACAGAACCTCTTCAATGGTGATGATTTCACCACAGCAATCAGAGACATAGAACTATCTTCTGAAAAGTTGCCTGTGATCTCCGAGTCAGTGTCCTCTGATGAAGTCAGCTTACTTGAACAAAGAGGTTTGTTTGAAAGTGACCAAGAGAACAGTCAACTGGAAACCATGCCCTCAAAACAGCAAGAGCACCATAAAGTGGAGTCACAGTTTCCAGTGTTCAACTCTGTACCTCCTGCAATACCTGAAACATCCCTGCTGCCCCTCCATGGTATGGACCAGCACTTGGACGGCCAGACACTAGAGGCTCTTCAACAGACAGATGATCTGCAGGAGTCAAAGAGTCAGATGAGAGTCTTCAGAGACCCTCTCCAGGATGATACTGGTTTATATGTCACAGAAGAGGTAACTTCTTCTGAGGATCGTCTTAAGACTTACTCTGCAGCATTTAAGCAGGAGTTGAAAGATGTCATTCTCTGTATTTCTCCTGTGATGATGTTTCGTGAACCATTCCTTCTGACTGAAAAAGGCATGAGATGCCCTGCTCGGGAATACTTCCCTGAGCAGGTTTATTGGTCTCCTCTCCTCAATAAGGAATACAAGGAGTCGGAGAGCAGAAGGAAGAGACAGTTATTGCGGGATCTCTCTGGATTACAAGGGATGAATGGGAGCATCCAAGCCAAGGCTATCCAAATCTTGCCTTCTCATGAGTTGGTTAATACTAGAATAGCAGAACATCTAGGTGACAGCCAGAGCTTAGCCAGAATGCTGGCTGACTATCGGGCCAGAGGAGGGAGGATACTACAGAAAAGCACAGATCCCTTTGCCCAAAGTAAGGATGTGTCCAGTATCCCTACTGGAAAAACTGGATGCAGAATTGAAGAGGATGAAAAGAGTCTGACACAGAGTGAATCCTCGTGGTCACACAAGGTAAAATTCAAATCTGTGTTGCTGAAACCCCATGTTGAGCCAGTTTCTTCTGGTAGGACAAAAGATGTAGTGTCTCCTTTTAAATGTTATATCAGAGTTGCCTGAAACTTGTGGGTTTGTTGTTTGTTTTTGTTGTTGTTTGGGATTTTTTTGGGGTGTTTTGGGTTTTTTTCAGTTCTTTGGTTTGGTTTTTGTGTTATTGTTGCTTGTTTGCTTGTACTTGTGGGCTTTTTGTTGTGGGAGGAGCAAACTTAAAAAAGACCCTTATTTTACTGAGCTTTCCTAGTGCTTACATTGGTAATTTCAGCAAATGTAATATATTCATCTTCAAAGGCTTTAATGTCATGGAAACAGCAGCAGGCTGTAATTCCATTAAAGCATTTACATGTGAAATTTTGGAAGATCTGAGGAAATGTGAGTCTTATAGCGAGGGAGGGGTAATCTTGACATTTTGAAGCAGAGCAGTATGTGCTTGTAATTCAGAATACATAAAGTTTTGAGAAACTGACATGAAAGCATTTAACTTGTATCTAATGAGAAAGGTCTTGGGGCTTTCTTGAGCAAGAACAACAAAACTGTTCTCTTAGGTGCATATTTTGGTTTCTGAGCCAATCAGCCTCCAAATTCGTGAACAGAAGTCACTTTCTGATTGATACTTAAATGCAAATCTTTGTAGCTTCACAGGCCATAATCTTACAAACCATAAAATAACCCTTGCACTGGACCAGGCTGGTTGATGATGCTTTAAATGTATTCAATGATCAAATAAAGTGTTTGGTAACTTTGTAGCTCTATTAGAGTGTGGAAGGGGAAAATAGCTTCATTCCAGCAGCAGGTAAATCTCTTGACAAAGAACAGAAAGCTGGAAGTCTTTCTGTAGTCTGAATGAATGATTGAGGTACAACACATTGGGAGAATTTTGACTCCAATGTATCCTAAGTGGTACAGTGCTTTAGAGACTGCATATTTCTTGAGGTTTTGTTGTCTTCTCTTTCCCATGCTTTCCACAGAAACACCTGTGCCCACATTTGTTTAATTTCGCACATTAGTTACTCTGTTCTAAAAAGGGCAGTTAGCAATTACACAGAATGTGAATCTACCTGAAACTCAAGAGATAATACAAAGGGAGCAAACAGATACTTGTTTGTAAATAAAGCTACTAGAACAAAACTTTGTCAGGAGTTATTTGTAGATGGAAGTATCTGTAAATGAATGGGTTTTCTCTCTCTACCAGGTGGATTGCCTGAGTCCAGTAAACCATCAGAGGCTCTGTGTTCTCTTCAGTAGCTCTTCTGCTCAGTCCAGCAATGCTCCAAGTGCCTGCGTTAGCCCCTGGTATGAAAACAAATCTTCCACAGCTTGTATAGGTGCCATCTTCCTCATTGCTAAGTCGAGGTCAGTGCTTGCCCTGTAGCAGTATTTCTTTGAGGACTCCTTGGTAGGTTGTGCTTATCCTGTAACAGGAGCTCTTGCCAGAAGAATTTCATCTTGTTTGGTAGGTGGATCCAGAGCAGTATTCCATAGCATTTGTGTAATCCCCAAGGTGTGAATGAGAAAGCCTAAACCCAAACACTTTCGTTGGGCCTTCTGCTGTAGAGTACGGTCAGGAAGGTGCTGTATGCACTCTTGTGGGGAAGAGTTAGTGTATGTAAACACAGAAGAATGTCCAATCTCCAAAATAATCCTTGAGAAAATCCCATAATACTTCTAGATTGTATTATCTGAGCATGGCATTTGAATATATTGATGTCTTTCTCATATTCTAGTCAGTATTGTAAAGTGCTTTAACTGCCTTTCCAGCTTCAGGGCTGTAATTTGTTCATTGCATGCATCTAACCCAACAAAACATGACAGATCTTGGTTGTTTCATCATGTAGCTCAGGTGATAATATAGAGAGAGCTCTCTTACAGGTAAAGGTCTGGAGTTCCAGTAAAAACTTAGGAAGGAACCAAAGAAGGTGGTAATAAGCTCTCTAAACAGCAGCAACAAGTATGGATTATGGCACATTTGAAGTGGCTTGGCACCTTGGGTTCTGAGGAGACAAAAGTTGCTGTTAAATCTGCTAGAAGAATAAGGTTTTCTTATTTTTTTTTCCATATTTTGTATGAAACCATAACTGTTCAAAAGTTAGTGTTTGAGGCTCCAGGACTCTGACCTCATTGGGAGCAAACTTGACAACAAGTATCTAGGAAGGATAAGTCAAGAGGAGAAAATGCCTTTGGAGGTATACAAGGCTGAAAACAAACTAGTGGTGGGTGCACGTATGTGCACCTAAAGGCCATTGCACAGGTAATAGTGGCAGCATCCACCCTCCTAAAGCTTTTCTTTCTCTGCTACAGGATTGTGACCATGGAATTCTATGGGAAAAATGATCTGACTCTAGGGATTTTCCTGGAGCGCTACTGTTTCAGGTGAGGAGGAACTTACTTAAATCTCATTCTAAGGAATACAAAAGCATTGGGTAGTTCTGTGCAGTTGACCTGCTATCTTCTTTGTAAATTGTTTCCTTTGTGCTTAAAAATGACATACAAGTCTGCAGGGCCGGCTTAAATCTGTTGCCCCTTTTGTTTTATTATCATGCTGTAGGGTGGGTAATATAAATGGTGCAGAATACTTCTAGCCTTGGCAAAGTACAACATGATTTACTTTGTCTGAAAGAGCTTCGAGTTGTTAGGTTTATCAGAACCCCATACAGATCCTCAGCAAGTAGTGAAGCTGAAGTGGTAGCCTGTGACTCTACAGAAGACAAGATTACTCTGTTCTTTCCACTGATCACTTGAAGTAGTAATATGCTCTTAATGTTCAGACTTCTCTAGAGGAGCAAGTATTTCTTCTTGTGTTGATCAGTGAGGAAGAAGGGGAGCTTAGCTGCCCACTGTTTAAATTCTTGATTCTCTTTGCTGTCTAGCTACTGTGTGCTGAAGTAATTAGTTCTCTATTTCTGGAGTTTCAGCAATTATTTTATTTTCTTCATCATGCAGGCAAGTAGGATCTGGGCTTTTCTAGGTTTGCTTAGTTTTTGAAGAATTTGTACTTTGGTACCTATACAATTCATCTTTTTTTCTGACATCAGCCTCTCTTCTTTGAATTAAATTTATTTGAAGAAAGGCCATGAGTTTTTCTTTTGAAAGAGAACACATGGCAATATTTTGCTCACCTCTTCTTTCAGGAGCTGAAACATTACCAGTTTGAAGGCTCTTTGGCTCATCTTTGTCCTCACTAGCCTTTGCTCTGGTACATTGCCAAAATGGTGTTCTAATTGGATGCCAAGCACTTCAGGTGCTTAATATATATTTTGTGGATTATATGCAATATGTTGGTAGAAAATGATGCATTTTATAAAGGTCATGATAGCAACTAATATCCAGTATGGGACTTCTACAACCATTGCTGGCAAGGGAATGTCCCTACATGCTATTTCTAAATGTGTACAATTCACTCTGCAGAAACTGCCTTCACTAAAGGCTCTGGAAATTCAGAAATAGTTTTGTGTTATTAAACAGCATATGAGATGTGTTGAATCAGTTCTTCAGCAGTGCCTTCTTAAGTGCTCTTTTGTTTCTTTCTATAAGGCCATCCTACCAATGCCCCAGCATGTTCTGTGAAACACCAATGGTGCATCACATTCGTCGGTTTGTTCATGGGCAAGGTTGTGTGCAAATTGTGTTAAAGGAACTGGACTCTCCGGTCCCTGGGTACCAGCACACTATTCTTACTTATTCCTGGTGTAGACTCTGCAAACAGGTAAGGATGTGGACTTTGTTTTTCCACTTTAGTATTCCTGTTGTGTCTGGCCTTCTATGGAAAGGCAGCATTTGGGAAAAAATACTCTTTCTTGGAGCTATGGCTGAACTGGTACCAAAACTGTTACTTATACAAATGTTCTCATGTATCTACAGATTCCTTGTGTCGAACTGGGGCTGTTGAGGGCAAAACATGTTGTGTGAGGTAGTCTTGTTAGAAATTGTCAAACCTGACTTTGAGAGGACAGATTGAGGTGCAGTTGATATATTCCTGGGAACTCATTCCTGACAGGTGGGGAAAAATGGAATTGCCCCTTAAATGTGACAGGTACAGTCCCTTCCCTGCAGTGAATCAGTATGAGGATCCAAAGAATGTATGTATGGGGAGGGGCAGACTCTTAGGTAGTGAAAACCACTTGGTGTTCTTTGATCTGCTGTGCATTAGGCATTCTGCATTGCACCAGTGTGATGTCTAGACTTTCTTTAATAGTCACTAGAAAGTAAGTAAAATCTTCATTAGATGAATAATAAATTGCTTTTAAAAGAACAAGATAGTAAGATTGTTTGGGAGCTTGTAATTTAGCTAAGAAAACATTACCACTTGGATACGCATCTCTAGCTAAACACTGTAAAATTTATTCTTGTCCCTTTGAAGGCTCTTAAAAGTTAATTAGAAAAGATCCACGCAGTGCCTGAAGCACAAACATCCCTGTTACGCATGTGGATGACTCAGTTTGCCTGCTTGCCTGCGTATACTGCCTGAAACATGGGTGTTGGATTTAAGGATGCCTGGAAGAAGTTGCTGTAATTGCTGACAGCAAGCACTGCACTGCTGTGTACACACCTGTTCTACAACCTTTTATTTTTGTATGCTCATGTAAACATTAATATGTATGTGGCTATTAGGTATGCATAAAGCTGTGGCTTCTCTGGGCTTGCAAGCACTGCTGAAGTTGAAATACATTGCAGAGCAATTCCAGTGTATTTGTAGCTGAAGAATCACTGGGGGAAATTACACAGTGAAACCACTGCTGCTGACTGGGTTGCTGGAAGTTATCTCTGTGCAGAGAAATAGCATCCCAGATACAACCTTCCATCAAGAATATATCTGCACTCCCACACCTTAATATCTGTCATGGTCAATGAGCAGTTTCTGTTTTTCTGATTTATAGTAACCACCTGTTTGCCTTAGCACTACATAAATGCTGTCTTTGCTGTGTTTGAAGGTCCTGTGTTCTTCTGGTACTAGAAATACTAGATTGCTGTGTAGATTAGCCTGTCCTTAATCGTGGCAGAAGGATGAAATCAAGACATTTGGCTTTCAATTTTTCAGGTGACACCAGTTGTTCCCCTTTCCAGTGATTCTTGGTCTATGTCTTTTGCAAAATACCTTGAGCTGAGATTCTATGGGCACCAGTACACTCGAAGGGCCAATGCAGAGCCTTGTGGTCATTCCATCCACCATGACTATCATCAGTATTTTTCCTATAATCAGATGGTGGCATCTTTCAGGTGAGGTCTACTGCTTTATTATGCCCTGTTCGGGTCTGTCCTTCACTGTGACTACAAAATGGGATAGCAGAACATCACTATAACTAGAAATGTGGGATTGTGTGCTGGATGAAGAATGCATTGTGAGTGCCATCACTGTCCTGTATGGGGTGGGCAGTGTTCCTAAGAATGGATGGCTCCAGTTCATGAAACACAAGGGAAACACTTTTCATTGTCTAATCTCAAAAACTTACAGTATTTTATTCTTGCAGTATAATCTGTGGTTTTGTATTTTGACTAGGACATAAATGATAAAGGGTGCTACTGCTACTAAAAGTAACTGAAGCCTTGGAGACATTGCTATTGTGTCCCCTTTTTAATGTGAGGTCCACAAACCACAGTATGGTTAGAATTAGTACTGTGTGGGGAGAGTCTCGTTGACAGCTGTCATATTGCCTTCTCAGCTACTCTCCAATCCGGCTGCTTGAAGTGTGTGTCCCACTCCCCAAGATCTACATCAAGCGGCAGGCTCCATCAAAAGTCACTATTTTGCAAGATCTCAAGGATTTCTCCCAAAAGTAAGCTTTGTTTTTAATGCCTTCCTCAGCTTAGCTGTGTTTTGGACTTTTAGAATACAAACCTCTTTTTGTTAGTATAGATAAGACTTGCCGAATATTCATAATTTAATAGAAAAGTAATGTTTTAAAACACATTTATATATGCATACACATCTAAGAGAGGATGATACCGAAATATTCTTTACTACCTTTACCTGCTCTGTCTGTACTAATCCTTTGTCTTTTCATCTGGCAGCAACTGAGCTTAACATAGCCAGTAGAAAATAAGATTATTTTCTCCATCCATGAATGTTAAACTGATATTTGAATGATAGTACTAAGTAGCTGCTGAAAGGCTGACTATCAGCTAGTGTCTGAAATGTCACCTTACAAAATGCCTTCTCAGTTACAGCTAAAGTAGTTCTAATTTCCCTCTCTAATACTAAAAATGGAATGAAGGAAGACAGTCCTAGAAGGCTTAATCTGAAAACTGCAGGTAATGCTTTTTACCTGTTCTTAACGTTCCTTTATGGAAAATCTGACCATGTTTAAACTTTGCCTTCAATCCAGGAAACAATGCAAAGGCATTACTCAAGTCTATTGTCCAAACAACTGTTTTTGTCACATTGGTTCTGTGGCTGCTAAACTCTCTGGTGTGTAAAAGGCGTTGCATTTGTGACCTATTGGATATGAGACTAGCAGGCAGTCTAGTACCTTATTGTAGTCTAAGTACTCTAAGCCTTTACGCCTTCTAAGGGTAGAAATTAATTGGGAGACAAGTGTGATGGAAACTATTAAATCCAGCCTGACTGCTGTTCTGCCTGGTTCATTCCTGTATAACACTGTTTCTGTGACCACCTGACCTCAGAATCTGTGGAGCTTTGTTTATAGCTGTGGTAAGAGTTACTCATTCTGACTCTGGTGGAGGTGTAGTTTGCAGTCCCAGAGTCTTCCTAAACAGCTGACAACAGTTCCCTTCTGTTAGTAATGTGTCTGTGACCTTTATATTACTCTGACAACTTCTAATAATAGGTTGTAAATGTAAGTGTTCATGTGTGTAATTTCTAGGATTCTTCTATACTAATACAATTTCACCAATTTCCCCTATTATAAATTTGGCAGGACAGTGTACTGTGGGGAAGGCTGATATGCATTAGCCCTTGTATTCTTAAACACTAACCTTAAATGCATTCAAACTTTCATTTAAGAGCATTGAAGCTCTTTCAACATGTTACAGCTTAACTCTTTGCATCCCTGTTGACAGGGTTTCACAAGTGTACCTTGCTGTTGATGATCGCCTTGCTTCTCTGAAAACAGATACTTTCAGTAAAACAAGAGAAGAGAAGATGGAAGACCTTTTTGCTCAAAAGGAGGTAATGGACTATTTGTGCATCACCAGACTATAGGCTGCAAAGTCTGTGGAGAAGCCAGTCAAATCTAGTGTTATCTTTGTTCACAGAACACTAATGAATGGTTTTGCTTTTGACAGATGGAAGAGGGAGAGTTTCTAAACTGGACTGAGAAAATCCAAGCGAGGCTGCTTTCGTCATCATTAGAGACACCTCAACAGTTGCAATCTGTTTTTGAGTCTCTGATTGCTAAAAAGCAGGGACTTTGTGAGATGCTACAAGCTTGGAATAATAGGTAAGAAGACACCTACCTATTGGAACTGTGGGCAACACTGATCCACTGTGCTGGTTATAGAAGGGAAGTGGTTCTTTCATACTTTCGTTCCTTGTGGTGCAAGCTTGGATTAATAGGTAAGAAGACACCTACCTATTGGAACTGTGAGCAACACTGATCCACTGTGTTGGTTATAGAAGGGAAGTGGTTCTTTCATACTTTCATTCCTTGTGGTGCAGTTGCTATGGTGTCTTATGATAGCTTAACCAGTAGAGAACATTCAGCATAAGACCACAGAGCTGGTTGATTATAATAAAATAATCTGAAGCTAGGTAAAAAAAAAGTATTGTTGTAGAGCACAGCTTGCATTTGGGAGGAGAAAGTGTCATTGATTAAAGGAAGGAGTGATTAAAGGAAGGAGATAGGAGCATGCAAAAACAGTTAATTAGGTGAAATTATCTCAGAGGTGAAGAGTATCTTCTGATTTTGGCTATTCCAAACATAGCTTTAGCACATGTTAGCAATCATCTGAATTTGTAATAAAGGCTTGTGAGAGCATACTTGGCTGTGTTCTAGTATGGAAAAAACCCTCATAACTTTTGCTGTTCACATCCAATACCTGTAACCTATCTCTTGAATTTTTTTTTTAATTGTTGGGGTTTTTTTCTTTTTTTTTTTTAAGATTGCAGGATCTCTTCCAGCAAGAGAAAGGTAGAAAACGCCCATCAGTACCACCAAGCCCTGGGAGACTGAGGCAAGGTGAAGAAAGCAAGGTATGAGTAGCAGGTTAAAAGCTATGTAGTAGTCTCAAGAATGGCTTAAGTTCACTTTTTTTTTTTTTTTNGACTTGCTTGTTGGTATATGTATCTTTTTGTAAAGGTGTGAACCAGGAGCCATATTGCACAGCAGGTGACTAAGTATGAACAGACTTTGATCTTCTCTTTTACCTGCATGGTGTTCAATCTGAATACTGATAGCAGAGAGCTGCACTCATTGTCAGGCATATGTCTAGATAAGAAGGAGGCTATATTGTTAGACTCTACGTTTGCCCATCAGCTTTATCTCATGTGAAAAAGTAAAGGGTGAAATTATCAGGAGAGGCAGAGTGAAAACGCAGGAAGGACTGATACTGAAATTGTGAGTTCATTCTTGTTCCTTGACGTGTCCTGTGGGAACTGTGTGAGATGACCTATATGTGGTTTTGACTGCGGCCTCAAGCTCTGTCTAAAGGTACAGTTGCCAGAATGTTGAACAACCACCTTTTGGGGAGCTGGTACTTTGAGGAAATGTCCAAACTGCAAGACAGTACAATTATAAGCATCATACAGACAGGATGAACTTCCAGTAGTTCTAACATTAGGCAGGTGCACGAAGAAATCCCACGAGACCCTTGATTTGCTCTGCTGCATGTATGTTTCCACTTAACACATATTTGCTAAAATGTGCTTAACCTTAATCTAGCAGCAAGATGGTTTTGATATATACGGTGCAGTGGATGGGAGTGCTCTGTTGTGAGACATCTGCTTTTGCAAGAGTTCCACAGAGGAAGGGATAGAGCTATAAGGAACTTGGCTTCAACACTGGTGTTTTGTTGTTCTGCCTAGATCAGTAGCATGGATGCTTCCCCACGCAATGCTGCTCCAGCACTGCAAAATGGAGAAAAAGGTCTGTTGCTTGTTTATTTACTTCTCTTAAAAAAAGAGGAAAAAAGCTTGCTGTAACCTTTTCGTGTCATATCACAGGATCTGTTGTCAAATTTGGTAATTTAGAGAAACAGTCGTTCCCCACTATGTTAGATGGCAAAACACCAATTGCTAGCGTACTGTTACAAAAAGGAAAGTCTGCTTCTAATACAATACTGAATTGGCCAGAAAGGGTTCTCCTTTGAACCTGAGTTTAAAGCTTTCAGACCTGGATTTTGGGAAATACCTTTTGTCTCTTCTCTGAAGTGGTTATGGGTGCTGAGACCTCTTAGCCCTGTGAGGCATACTGAGAGTTTGTGGAAACTGAAGGTAGTGAGTATGTATGCATCTTCTGGAGGTTATGTACTTTTTAAGTAAAAACTTCATAGAAGCAGGCATTGGTGGTAGCTCAGCTTGGAAGCAAGCAATATCACTTCTGACAGCTGTGGAACATGTTGTTTGGTTTTTTAATTTTTTATTCCTCATCTGTCCTGGTACTCTCAGAGGATCGTTTCCTGACTACATTATCAAGTCAGAGCTCCACAGGCTCTACACATCTTCATGTGCCTACTTCTCCAGAGGCTGTATCGGAGCATATGACTGGTGCCAACACACTGTCTGAACAGGATACAACAAGCAGCTCAGAAGGTATACTTGAGTTGTGATCTTGTATTCGTTCTTCTGCAAGTGTATCAGATCTGTGTGGAAAATGCCAAATCTGGTAACTCAAACTGCCAAATCTGGTGGACTGCAAACTTGCTTCTGAATTTAGACCCTAGAGTTTGATATTCTGATGCAAATTTAACTTACCTTTGTTCCAGATGTGTTCGATGGACACTCACTGGGATCTACAGACAGCCAAGTGAAGGAGAAGTCTACTATGAAAGCTATTTTGGCAAATTTTTTGCCTGGAAACAGCTATAACCCCATTCCATTTCCCTTGTAAGTACCACATAATATATATGGTATACAAATTTAGCAGCCTGGTCAAACTGCAGACCAAAATGTGCATGTTGCCTTTGCTTGGTATATGATTTAAATCATCACTTGGGTTTGCCTCTGAATAAGCTATAGAACTTCCTCAAGGCAAGAAGTTTTATGTGGCCTTTCTAGGTGTTTGTAGGTTACCTGCTTTTCTTATTTATGTTCCACCATTGTGCATATGTATTATCAGTTTCTCCTCCTAGCAGAACTCTTGTTGGAGGGAGAGGGGTGGGGGGCAGGAGAAGAAAGGTGCCTTCTAAGTTCATTGCTGCAGGGAGGGAGCAGAAATGTCCTTCCTTAGCAAAGACTTATCAAAGCTACATGCCTGCCTCTTGTTTTTGTTTCCAGACCTCTTCCAAGGGTTGGACTCAAATTGGCATTGTCTGGGTGTAGGTCAGGTTCAATGGCTACTGCATGTGCCCTCAAGTTTCCCCCTCATGTGAAAATGGGCAGACTGGGAAGTCTTTCAGCTACTTGGTCTGCGTGCTTTTTAGTGTTTCTCGTTTGAGATGAGCCTGACGTTTGGCAGCCCGAGTTTACCTTCTGAAACTTACCCTTGGGCTCACAGTGGAGGCCAGGGGCTAATGAGGAAAAGTTAAATGACTGAACCCTACAGATAAGTAGAAGAAAATCTTACAGAAACTTGTGAAGCTTTTGGGAAATTTCTCTGCTAAACTACTTATTCAGAAAATAGTCAAGATTTGTCCCTTAACTTCCTCTGCAGGCTGTGCTGCAGTTCATTCAAAATGAACTCAGGCAGGTTTTGGTGCCATTAGAAACAGTGGCTGCTAAACAGAAGTAGACTCTTCCTCTAACTTAGAGCTGGTCTTCTGATATGAACAGCTTGCTTGAAGTGATGATTGCCCTAACACATTACTATTTAGGTTTAACCACATAGCTATAAATGTATCTATTGAGAGAAACTGATCTGGGGAGCTTTGATTCCATGCTGAGACTTGCAGCTTGTGCCTGGTATTGCAGTGATGAGGTCTGGGTTTGACCAAAACATAATGTTTTCTTTCCACAAACTTCTGTGATCTACTAACAGTAATTCTATGTCATCCTTGTTTAGTGACCCAGATAAACACTACCTAATGTATGAGCATGAACGTGTACCTATTGCAGTCTGCGAAAAGGAACCAAGCTCCATCATAGCTTTTGCTCTTAGGTACTGATGTGATTTTGCTATTCATTTGATGTGTACTTAGCAGATTTTCTGTACAAGGAATATTTAAATCTAAATGATAGGAAACAAGTATGACTGAATTTCTTGATTTAGCTACATTGAGAGTTTCAGCCAGAACTGAAGTTCTCTCTCCTTTTCCTAGTGAGATATGGAAAATAGATTTTCCAAATTGCAACTGGATTTGGGCTTTTCTTGCTGAACTGTAGTACACAAATACAAATTAATTGTGTAAATGTTCTCTGTGATGTGATGAATAGAGAAAGAAACACAACTAAACTTTGCTCAGATTGCTAGCCAGGAGGATTTGCAGCTGATCTAGGGAACAACATTGAAGTATTCATACTGCAGTCTGTTACCTGCTTCTGGTTGTAGTAGCTCTTGTTCCTGCTCAGCTCGCTAACCCAGCTGCTTCAGTAAATCTCATGGTTTGAATGCCATAAGGCAGAAGAATTTTGAACTGTGGGAGATGGAGAGACAAGAAGAGATTTTTTTTTTTTTTTTTCCCTGAAGTGAGACGTAGAGCAGGTTCTGTTCTAAGGGACCTAAGTTTTAGTTGTAAGAGAAGAGAAAGGACAGGTTTTTCTACTGTGGGTTTTTGTTTCCTCTGTGTCTGAACTGAATCTTTAGGCTGGTGGTAGAGGCTCTCAGGGAACAGCTGACTTTTTTTTTTTTTTCTTTTTTTGTCTTGTCTTTTCATTTTATTTTCCTTTCCTCTTCAGTTGCAAGGAGTACAGAAATGCCCTTGATGAGTTGTCCAAAGCATCTCTGAAGAACAGTTCTGAAGAAGGACTACAACCAAACAGGTTACAATACATAGAGCAAAGGCGCAGCAATTGTAGTGCATAAGCTGAAACCAGAATGGGAAGGACCCTCAAAATATGCCCCTGTCAGAATCTCTGCTTTCTGATGGAATCTGACATATTTCATGTAATCAGTACATATTTGCAGTATCTGAGCTTCCATTTCATGTTGTTGTCTTTGGTGGCTTTGTCACCTGATCCCTTGACTGTATGCATGATAGAGGTTACAGGGCCTGCTTGTTGTTTCTGTGGTGATGAATGGAGCTGTTGCTATGAAGTCTTGGGAGGTTTTTCTCAGGGAGGTAGAGGAGCAGTGTTGGAGAGACACACCACTGCAGCCTTAAACTGTATCCTCTTCCCTTGTGAGTACTAGGTGTTGGGCATCAGGAAGAAATAAACGTAGAAGAGTGAGGCAGTAGTGTCTTGGATGGCAGTATTTGTTGGGCTCCTGACTTCTTTCTTTCTTTCTTGTTTCAGCATGTCAGACAGCAAACCAAAGACAAGTAGCCCTGTCCGCCTGCCTGAGGCTAACATGGGTCCTTCAAACCGCAGTGCTGAACCAGAGCAGCGTAAGATCATTTTGCTAAAATTGCATCCATGATGCTAATCACATCTCAGACTTGAGTCCACTTAACCTGGATTTTAGCTCTTGTGGAATTTGTTAGAACAAATAAAATGCATTCTGAGTTCAAATTGCGACTAGTCTTAGAGATGGCATGAGGAGGTGGTGGTGTTTGATTTTTGAAGTCAGTGACCATGGTGACTTTCTTTGAGATCAGACTATCACTCCTTGATTTAATCCATGAGAATGTAGTGGACTTTGAGTTGCTCTTGAGTCTAGCCTGTTCACTGGGGCATGATGTCCATTGTATGTTCTGACCTTTTTTAGCACTGCATTCTGTAAAGAGATGGCAATTTAAATATTTTTAAATGGAGAAGTGAGTTTCTTACTATGTTAAAAACGTTTGTGCATGGTTTATGTTGTCAAAGGATTCAGCATTTCATAATGCTACTCATAACGCTAAATGAGCTAGCCTGATGAACGTTGCTTTGCAAATAACTTACCATTGAATGACATAATTTCTCCAGTTAGAAAAATGAATGGAGGATGTTTGTATGAGTCATATTTTTAATAAAAACTGTGTGTGGAAATGCCAAGGCCAACTTTTTCTTCTCACTGTAGCAAAGAAACCATCTGGCGTTTTGTCTTTCTTCCGTGGCACGGGAGGGAAGAGCCCAGACCTGTCTTCTCACAAGAAAGAGACCTTACGTGGTGCTGACAGTGCTTACTATCAGGTTGGACAGATGAGCAAAGAAGGAGTAGAAAACCAAGGAGCAGAGCCTCAAGGTACAGGACTACTGAATCTGTCTTCTGTCTTGGATTGTTACTTCTTCCAAATCTCACTCTGTTTAACTCATTGTTTCATGGGTGAAATGAAGGAGAGAGCATGTATCTATGCATCCCATGAACAGCAGTACCCTTGTAGGTTACATATTATATCATAAAAATGATAACTGTATCTCTAATTCCTTATGTATAGTTCTCTCTGTGTTCTTGAAAAAATAAAACGTTTCTCATAATGTAAGTTGACAAGTAGTGTCTTATATTACTCAGTAGTAATAATGAACAGCCTTGACTGAATGGCCTCTTTATTCCTTAAGATGACATAGATGGAGGAGATGGACAGAAGAGGCAGCTGGTGAATCCTCATGTGGAACTACGTAAGTAGCTGTAAATAATTACTTGAAGTATGAGCTGACAAGCTCCTTTCTGTGTGCAAATGTAATGGGAAATCTTGAAGTTAACAATGTTTTCTTTTGTCTGTCAATCATGCCCAAAGAACAGAGTAGTGCAGTTTGTGCTTACTGCAATCAATCTTTTTGTTGCAAAAGTATACCATAAAACTTTTAAAAAATTGATGTTTTGTTTGGACACTTTTCCATGGTATGTACTGTGAGCAAGGATTGACTTTCCTATAAGTTTTCCATTTACATCTTATGGCTTTAAACTTGCACAGTACAATAAGCTTGAAGGAGTGATGTTTACCATAATAATATTTTACTAGGCATCAGTAAAATGTAAGTATTGTCTACTTGGTGAATATTTCACGCTGTTATTAATGAAGATGTTCTTTTGCAGAGTTCTCAGATGCAAACGCCAAGTTCTACTGCCGGATTTATTATGCTGGCGAGTTTCACAAGATGCGGGAAGTGATACTGGGGAGCAGTGAAGAGGACTTCATCAGATCTCTCTCTCATTCCATGCCCTGGCAGGCACGTGGTGGCAAGTCTGGGGCTGCGTTCTATGTGACTGAAGGTAAATGTAATTTTTTCCCCCTTCATAATTGGAGGGTATTGATTTGGCATGGTGGTGGTTAGTGTGCCTTCTAATCTCTGGTTACCTCTAGCCAGAGGGCTGTTGACTGTGAAGTGGCTGCTCAGAACTGAAAGTTAAGTGGATAATTCTGGGATTTTCAGTGTCAGATTATTTCTCTCTTTGTACATGCAGGAGAACAGAATGCAGTTCTGTTTTGCACTAGTTTGTTAGGGCAGCCAGTTGAGCAGAAGGGTTGTACTCTCTTAGGCAGAGTACAGAAAATAAAGAATTGAGCATCATTCAAGGAAAACTGGCTCTTAAAGACACAGTGGTTCTTTATGATTCCAAATGTGGTAGTTAATCTATAGGGCTAATATTTTTAAATTGTAGATGATTCTAAGCCCCTAGTCAAAAGTCTTAAATGTAAGGGTCTGTAAGCTGTTTATGTTGTCTGTATGAGAAGACCATATAGCAGAAGTAAGTCTAAATTAGTCAGTTTCTTCTCCCTGATTTGCTAGAAGGGTGAATTTCAGAATGTATGAAGTTTAAAAGTTTCTAGAAGTGAGCTTCTGTATTTAAGTATTTAAGAGAATCATAGTACTTCAGTTTGTTTTCAGACCACTTCAGTTGTGTGGTCCTAAAGAGCTTGCAAAGGATACATCACTTGCTGTACCTAACTGTTGCCTCTGTCTGATGTTAAAACAGATGATAGATTCATCTTGAAGCAGATGCCTCGTCTGGAAGTCCAGTCATTCCTTGACTTTGCTCCACACTACTTCACTTACATCATTAATGCAGTTCAGCACAAGGTATTAAAAACCTCATCTTTTAGATAGTGTTCTGTATTTTACAGACTAGTAATAGTTTCTATTAACCCTTTTTAAGTAAAAGAAAGTGTCAGATGGTATGAGTTGTGCTAAGAATTTATTTTTAAGATAAAGTGGGAAATCTGCTAAAGCTTCTAAGCTATAATGGGTGGTCAAACAGAAGAGTGGTGCTTCTGTGCAGTTCCTGATTGTCTGTACACACAGGCAAACTGTGTACACACAGATCTTACCCCATGTCTTCTCTTCCTTAGAAGCCCACAGCACTGGCCAAAATCCTTGGGGTATATCGAATTGGATACAAGAACTCTCAAAACAACACTGAAAAGAAACTGGATCTGCTTGTCATGGAAAATCTGTTCTATGGCAGGAAAATGGCTCAGGTAATAAGCAAGCATCCTTTTCCTTGCAATGCAGTTTTGACTGGGAGCAAGAGCAGAGTTAGCAGTAACTGTATAGGTGCCTTGTAACTTTGTATGTTCTGTCTGTGTCTAGAACTGTGAAAGATGACAGTGCCTGCCTGTTGGAAACTTGATACCTCTGTTGGTTAGTTCAGATAGCTGCAGTGCAGTCTTCAGGTTTTGGAAGTATTTTTTTATTTCTGTATCTCTGGTGTCAAAGGGAAAACACTCCCAGCCTAATTAGAAAAGTGTGAAACCTTTTTTAAAAGGCTTTTAGATATACCTAGGATTGCAGACTAATCTGTTTAGGAGGAGGGCTTCATGGATGGAGATGATCAGCTCCTGAGTAGTAGGGAGGGAATTAATAATATTTTGAACATGCTCTTCTCTCCCTGAACTTGTGTGAGACAAGATTTTTGGATTCAGTCTTGTTCTTAGTGAAGAAGTGAACTTTGAGGCAGTCAAATTAAGGCAAATTAAAGGAACTGAGGGAAAATTCTCCTCAAAAAATAGTCTTTAAAACAAGATGGTATCAGTTCCTTCCCCCTTCCCTCCCAGTGCCTGATTTCAAACAAAGGATCTCTGAGGAAGTGAACTGAATGAATTCTAGAGAGATGTAAAGGATGTTATTGTGGTTTCTCTTTTTTGTTTCTCTCTTTTATAAATCATGAGGGTGGTCAGGTACTGGAACAGAGACCCAAAGAGACTAGACTCTGTCCTTTAATTTATTCAAGCCCTGGCCAGTCAAGATCTGACTTAACCTTCACAGAATCACAGAGTTATTGAGGCTGGAGTAGACCTGAGATCATCAAGTCCAGCCTATGACTGAACACCACCAAATGAACTAGACTATGTCACTAAGTGCCACTTCCAAGCTTGCCTTAAATGCCTGCAGGAACAGTGACTCCACCACCTCCCTGGGCAGTCTGTTCCAGTGCATAATTACCCTTTCCATGAGGAAGTGCTTCGTAACATCCAACCTAAACCTTCCCTAGTGCAGCTTCAGGCCATGGCCTCTCCTCACAAGTTGCCTGGGAAGAGATTCTGACTCTCACCTTACTACAACTTCCCTTCAAGTAGTTGCAGAGTGTGGTAAGGTACCCCCTGAGTCTTCCAGGCTAAACAACCTCAGGTCTCTCGACCTCTCTTCATAAGACTTTCCCTTCAGTCCCTTCACCAGTCTTGTTGCTCTCCTCTGGACCCATTCCAGCCCCTCAATATTTTTCTTGCAATGAGGGGCCCATAACTACATACAGTACTTGAGGTGAGACCTCGCCAGTGCTGAGTACAGGGACAGAATTACATCCCTAGTCCTGCTGGCCACACTATTCCTGCTAAAAGCAAAGATGCCACTGGCTTTCTGTACCACCTGGGCACACTGCTGGCTCGTGTTCTGGCAGTTGTCAGCCTCAGGTCAGCTGTATCTTCCTACCTTCTAGCAGCTTGGCACTCCCCTGCAACTTGGTGTCATCTGTGAATTTACAGGACCTCTTTAACAGGACTTCCTTCAAGCAAGACATTAGGCTGGAGACCTCCAGAGATCCTATACAACCTAATTATCATCTGTCTGTTGCCTTGCCAATGGGTATTAAATAATGCTTCACGCAAGACCAATATCTCCTGTTCAATACTTTTACTTTTGTCAGCATTTGATTCGGTAGAAGCTGGCTAGAAAACTGCCATGCAATATAAAAATACTAAACTTACCCATACAATATAAAAATAGGGACAGCCTTTCTCCCTTAGACAAAAATCTGTAAATTGAGGTGTAAGAACTTTGATGTGGGCTTACATACTATCCTCCACTCAGAAAAATTTAATTTTTGTACTACATGAATGTTCTTTAGCTGTCTTCCTCCTCTGGTTACCTTCTGAAACCTTGCAGCTAGGTCCACTGAAGTCTAATTTCACAAAACAGTGAACAAAGTAGTGCTGTTCTCCTTTTACAGGTTTTTGATCTGAAGGGCTCGCTCCGAAACAGAAATGTTAAAACAGACACAGGTAAAGAAAGCTGTGATGTAGTCCTGCTGGATGAGAACCTTCTGAAGATGGTCCGGGACAATCCTTTGTACATCCGTTCTCATTGCAAGGCTGTGCTGAGAGCTTCCATACACAGTGATTCCCAGTTCCTCTCCAGCCACCTCATCATCGACTATTCCCTGCTGGTGGGTCGTGATGATACCAGCAATGAGCTGGTCGTTGGGATCATTGGTAGGTTGCCTCTTGCGTTTTCTTGCTTTCAGCTGGTGAAACTGTTTTCTTCTGTTTTATGTGTTTATAGTACTCTTAGAACTGTTCTGCCAGAATTGTTCAACTGTTCTTCTTGCCCCTTTTTTAAGGGGGTGGAGATATGTCTTAGAATAGTGTAACTTAAATTATAGCAGATATGCTTGTGTGTGGTTAATGATTTTTTTTTTTTTTTTAACTGCAACAGACTATATTCGCACTTTTACCTGGGACAAAAAGCTTGAAATGGTGGTGAAGTCAACTGGCATCTTAGGAGGACAAGGTGAGTCACCTGCTTATGAGGCTTGACATTTATGGTTTCTGACTTACCAGCTACTCACATAAAAACATAGTCATCTATGTAGAGATGATAGCAAAAAAACTTGCTGCCTAGCTTCAGAAGATGTTTTCTGAGTCCAGAAAATCAGAGGTACTCTGAGCTGTTAGTGTGGAGGAATCCTTAACAATTGATCCACTACTTCCAGTATTTTGAGGAGCTGAGGAGTTCCTTTGTTCAGAAGTGAGCAGAGTACCTTTTGTGTAGTGTTGCCTAGTGTTGGCCACATGTTAGTATGAGGACTGGAAAGAGAAGGGAGGTGGAGCACTTAATGTATCACCACATGAGTATCTGGAGAATATATTAGCATGTCCATAGAGTGAAGTTCTTCATGGGAGAAATTTGCATCTCTGCTGGAAAAACTCAAAGACCTGGTAATGTGAGAATAGGAAGAGAAACAAATCTGATCAGGGCTGATGTTAAAAGCCTAGGTGGTTTCTCCAACTTCAGGTATCCCAGTTAAATATTAGGGATCCAGGCCTTGATCTGTCTTCTCTCCTAAATGTTTTTAGAATATTTATTTAAAAAACCCTAAACAGCTAAACAAACATGAAAATCCTGCACCAAAACCAACCAACCAACCAGCAAATAAAGACCAACCCAAAACAAGAACAACAAGCCCTCTAGAAAATCAACACCTGACCCACCAAAACAAAAATCCCTCAAAACTGAGAAACTTAAAGCATCTGGTTCCGAGACCCTTGAGTACAGTATGTCTTCATGATGATGCTCTCTGGTGTTGTAATCTCAAGTAACAACACTCTGTACTGCAGTACACTCTGTAGTCCATTTCTAACTACTCTTGTTTCACACATTAGGTAAGATGCCAACTGTCGTCTCTCCAGAACTGTATCGGACCAGGTTTTGTGAAGCTATGGACAAGTATTTCCTGATGGTGCCAGACCATTGGACAGGACTGGGCCTGAACTGCTAAGCTAGAACCCGTATTGGGAAAGCACAAGAGGACAGCAACATTTTAAGCTGCTTCCTTCCTGCAGTCTGTCAGCAGTAAGAAAGATGATTGTAGTTCCATGTCTACACTGGCGATGTATTCATGTTGTGAAGTGTGAAATCTGCTTGTTGCACTTCAGTCCTCTTCTGGAGGTTGATAAGCTAACCAGCCTCACTGAGGATCTAAACTGGAGGTTCCACTGAACAGCACTGATAAGAGACATCTCCTGTCAGTAGGGAAAGTGACACTATCTCCATGTAAGAGTACTGTAAGAGGTACTGTCCATTTTGTGATGGTGTAGAAGGACATATCTTGAAGTCTTGCACTGCCTAAGTGTTGCTGAATATGAGCAGCTCATGTTTGTGTAGTGGATGTATACTGCAAATGTGAAGTTGCCCCCTCCCATGTGGGTGCAGGGGGGAGAGAAGAAAAAAGTTCATTCCTGAGTTCTGCTATTGCAGTGGTCTGTAGCTGATCTGGTTAGGATCCACGAATGTCCTGCTTGTGCTCTCTAGCTTCAGTTTTTCCTGCATTCTGCAAACAGTATTTTTTTTGTTAGTGTTTTTTTTAAAGGCAGCTCCACCACTATAATGCCATATCATGACATCTTTTAAGTTATATTACTGCAATGCAACTCCGTCTTTATCTGTTGTAATTTCATTTTATCAGAATCCCATAAAAATAGGTTGTCAGTCATCAGTGTACTGCAAAACCCAGAACAAATCTCCTTAATCCTGGGCAGCACTCATCTGAATGTTGTCTGAATCTCCAAAAGCAGGTAACTGAAAAATACACCCTTTAATTTAACAAGACTTGATTAATTACAATTATGAAGCACTTTCCTTAGCAGAAGGCACTAAGTTGCTAGACAAAATGAAGCATACTGCCTTGCAGTGACAACTTTTTCCTTAATGAAGCCATCATTCCTGACAGATCAAATCCATTTCAATTCCCCAAGACAATGGGGAATGCATTCGAACAATGCATTTACCTCATGGTGAAACTTTGCCAGGACAATGTTTTTCTTGCGTTCATGACGTGCTGATGGGAATGAGCATCCAGATCTTGCCCCACTGTGCAGTTTCAATGGGAAAACTCTCTTCAGCAGTATTAGTTTTTATTTATCTTTTCACCAACACTGAGATGAATGTAGTTGCCATTTTCAGTTTAAAAAAAAGAAAAACAAACAAAACTGAACTAACAAGTGTCTTGAACGATAGATAAGATGTGCAGACCTGTGAATCTCTGTTACGGCAAAAAGTAGCACTTCTTTCTATTTTAATTGATTTTTACCTGATTTTGTAGGTGATGTGTTCATTTTTTAGCTTCAATATAATGTAAGCCAGTAAGTAATGGGTTTTTATGAGTTTGAGAGGCAGTCTCTGATCAGGGGGATTTCAAAGAAACAGAGTCTGGAACAGTATAGCTGCTCATTCTGACCAGTTGCCTGGTAATGCCGTCTTCGCTGTAACTATGGACTGTAATGTGCATTTTGTTCACTGCTGCTGTATTCAGTGTTTTCTTCTACAGCAGATGGCTTTGTTCAGAAACCACAGCTGGGCAGCACTGAGAAAGGAAAATACCAGCAGCGAAAATTGAATTGTTGGCTCAACTCAGGTCTGGGCTGCCAGGAGACAACAGTGGTTTGTGTTTTAAGAGATTTTCCTTACTCCACTGCAAAGCTGTTCTGGAGGATGAGCGAAGATGCTGACCCTGAAGCAGCAGAAATAGAAATATTCTCACTTCCTCTGTACAATGTAATCATTGTTTCTGGGATGCAGTGTTAAAGGCTGCAGTGATGTATGCTGTGGAAAGATGAATTGGTACTTGCTACTTCCTCTGACCCAGAATCCTTTTTGGTCTGACACACTGCATCAAGTACAGGTGATCACCTCTGGATCTCATCTTGCCCCTTGTGTGGACTCTTACAGTGGCTAGTGGTGTGTGTGGCTTTGTTTAGTGAGGAACCAGCAGTCCATCAGATCAATACTACTCTTGCTTCTGTGCCATCTATCTGCTGTCTTGGTCCGTCAGTGTTGAAAAGGCATGCCATGCAGCCTGAACCTGTTCCAGTCTCAGTTCAAGTTTACATGTATTCTTCCTCTTTTCCCTCCTACAGTTTACAGGGAAAAAACTTGATTATCCTGGCTAGCTGAGGTGATCCAATAGTAACTGCTTGTTTTCTTTCACCCTTGTCAGTATGTGAATTATTCAATGGAGCATGAATATGGGCAGTGTTGTGGCATCTGCACTAGTCTAACTCAGAGCTGGGATGTACTGGCTGCACCTGGTCACCAGTAGCCTTTACTCCAGTGATGTGTGGTTGCTCTACAGTGCTTGTCTTCTGGAGTTCCAAGCAGCTGGTTCTAAAGCAACATGATCATCTCACTAGCTAATATGCTCCTCTGCATAGCCCTCAGCACTGTAGGAGTGGGAGAGCCTTCTGCTGGCCAGCTGTTTTGCAGCCTGTGAACTTGGAGTCCAAATGTGTGAATTGTGATCCTCTCAGGCAGAACTTACAGCAGCTGGGGAGAGCTGAAGGAGTGATCTTGAGTTAACAGCTAAACTGGAGTAAATAGTCCTGGAGTAAATAGAAATCTGCTAGTCAGGGTAATCCAGTAGCTGTAGTATCAGCCTGAACTGGGACATCTTTGGATGCCATGTGACATAGAGCTGCACTTCTAGTTTGAATTCTAGCAGTTAAACAGATCTCAAACACTCCCTTTTTAGAAGACTTGTCCTGGTATATTTCACTTACTGCAAAGCTGACTTTCTCAAAAAAATAGTGATACTTAAGAGAATTTTGAGATAGCTCCTTGTGGGGCTGTTAGGTCTGTGTCCCTGCAGCATGCCTAAGGATCTCCCTGGGGAGTAGCCTAGGTATGAGCCCTTAGATTAGAGTCTTATTTCTTTATAACACAGGTTTTGTATATGTGTGTGTGAGCAAATCCCAGATGCAAACTTGAAGGCTACGTTTCTTCACAGCTACGCTGTCTCTTCTGGTGTTTTGATCTGAGGCCTTGTGGCAAATGTCTAAATCTTGTCTCACTCAGAAGTGATGACTTAATTGCTTTGAGTCATCAGGCAGACAGTAGAATGCATTGTAGTAGCCCGGGGATGCATTTTGTAGCTCTGATGGGCTCAGGGTTGTTACCAGTGAAGTGGACTACTTTGTGAGAATGACCAAAACCAAGCCAATTGCTCACTAGCAGGTGGACAGACTAATAATTATTCAAAGCACTTAATGTATCATAAAGTATGTATTTCTAATTTACCTTGGTTTGGCTGTATTTTATAAAATTGATGTACTAAACTATTTGAGAATAATATTTGATGCCTTGACTACTTGGAGAATTAAAATGTAATGTATATAGATACAAATAAAGTGACTAAATAATACTTGACGTAATTCCATATGGTAGAGCATCTCATTTTTTTGATTAGGGGCTTGCTCTGCAGAAATTGCTCTGTTGGAGGTTGCCAGCTTTGTGTGCAGCATAAGCATGCATGTTGCGTCTCTGTCTTGCAACTCAACTCTTCTAATGGGTAGGACCTCTGGGCAGCTCTGCAGGTCACAGAATCCCACAGTGTCACAGAAAGGACCTTGAAAGATCATCTAGTCCAACCCCCTGCCAGAGCAGGATCACCTAGAGCAGTCACACAGGAATGTAGCCAGTCCAGAGCAGAGTACTCCACAACATCTCTGGGCAGCCTGTTCCAGTGTTCTATCATTCTCACAGTATTGTGTTGAGGGCCCCAAAATTGAACATGGTACTCAATGTGGTGTCTTACCAGTGCTGAGTACAGGGGCTATCACTTCCCTAGTCTTGTTTATCACACTATTCCTGATACAGGCCAGCATACTGTTGGCCTTCTCTACCACCTGAGCACACTGTTGGCTTGTGTTTTTAGCTTAGATGAGATTCCTTCCAGCTGGTCTGTGTCATTTGTGGAGCTTACGTTGTACCTATGGGTAGCTTTCTCTGTTGGAGGCCTTGCTTGTAGATGTCTGTAGGTGAGCTTGTGTTACCGGAATTAGATCAGAATCAAAGACCTTCTGTCAGCTGAAGGCTTTTCCTAAATCCACTCTGAAGGCTGCCTAACTAGTCTTTAGTTCTTGCAGCCCTAGCACGTTGCACTCTGTCTCCTCATTGTGTAGTTATATCAAATAAACGAGTTCTGGAAACAGAAGAAATGTGCCAGGTATGCAAGGACCTGTTGTGTGAGGAGCCCTGAGGAGAAAGAATAGAGCTTTGGTAGTGAAAGGTGTCTTGCAATCAATACTCAGGATGACAGAAACAGCTGTATAGATAAATGTGCAAGGCAGGTTGTAAAATTTTGCCATTCTGAAGGAGATATGTCTAGGCTTAGTAATTACAGCCTCACCTCTGAAGTGCTGAAATGTCCTGTGTAGGGAAAACAGCAAGAGTGCAGAAAAGCAATGTCAGTAGGAGAGAGTATAAAAGTTGATTTATGTCAGCTACCATATTGGAAAGTTATTCTCACAGAAGGGTGGGCTTTGACTGCCAGTAACAGAATCATCCTGCCTTCAGCTCTGAGGATTTTGTTGTGCTTCATCTGTGAAGCTGACAAAGATGGGAAAAAGAGGCACAACCTCCCCACTGTTAAAAATAGAAAAGGGAGAATGCCCTAAAACAAGTAAGAGTATGCCTGTGTTTGAAGCAGTAAATTACTGACAAATACTCCCTGCAATTCCTTAGAGGTGTTTAGCCTTTGGTTACTTGCACATGATCCTGAAATTGCAGTTCTGAGTGCTTTCATGTCTTCAAAACAAAACTCTATTCCGAGGTCCTGTATATTGTTATTTCTGTTTGGTATAGGGACAAATAATTTAAAAGATTACTGCAGTCAGGAAGCTCCTGTCGTTCAAAACGTAGGTTTGAAGAACAAAGCACTGATTCCTGTGTAGTTACAGGAGCAGATTGCGGCTCGTTCTGTTTTGCTTCTAAAACCGAAGCTGTTTGAGGACCTGTAGGAGACTAGCTCCGGAATCATCACTGCCACCTGCTGGCCATCCAGTTCTTCGTTCACCCCGCGCGAAGCCTAACTATGCTTGCTTAAATCGCTTCTCACAACATAGCAGCTGTAATTGTATTGTTTTCTAGGTGTCTAAATGTGCTGTGAATTTACCTCTGAAGAGACTAGGCACGGAAGTTCTGTGTCAGCTGAATGCATACTGCAGTGAGGCCAGGTACCTTTTCTGTTGCAGAAACATGACAGCTGCATCCTGCTTCTTGTTAAAGAAAGTGTTTGTGTAGGATCTCAGGCCTGTGAAATTTGTTTCTGTTGAAAAATGGAATGGCCATCTTGGTATGTCTGCACAAAACCTGTGACGTTAGCAAAGTATTTTTTCATTCCATGCCACCTGCTAGGTACATGTATTTCTATAGGAATGTATTTTTATGGATGTGTTCTTTAGTAAACAGTGCTTGTGTGTACAGTATTTGTTTACTCTCACCGTAGGAATGTCAGAATTCATGACTACTGTAACTTGTTTAGTTTTGGGGAACAAAACTTCTATTTTCTTCCAATGTCTCTCATCAGTATTTGCCCAGAGCTGTCTTAGGTGGTTGGGGTAGTCTGTCAAAAGATCAGACAGCTTCCTGTCTCAGAACTCTCTTCAGTGGCAATGGCAACTCTGGCTGTTCTTTAAGTAGCAAGCCAAGCCTAATAACCCTGAAAGTCCTAATGAGAAATACTTTCATATCCAGTTCATGTAGATATCCTTATTTATATGCACAGAATATAACAGCAAACGAAGGTACATGTTAAGAATTGAATCAAAAGCAATTTAGTGACTGAAGCTGTTTTTTTCTGAAGGCACCTCCAGGAAAAAAAAAATAGGCAGTTTAACCATGTGCTGCTCTTGACTCAGTCCTGCTTCATAGTTACACTGCGATCACTGAGAGGGTAATTAGTAATTTTTTGACCCATCAACATTTAAAATAAGGTAGATGTTTTCTTACAAAATGTGTTAACTTATGAAGAATATGTGCCAAATATTAACAGACATCACTCTTGTAGCCTTAGTCAAGAAATAGTATGCAGAATATACTGACCATACATGCTCATTTAGGAAATATTCTTCTTTATGCTCAACCAATAGCAATTATTTTCTGTTTGCAGCTGTTAACACAGAAGTCTAATTAGAGCCTAGAAAATTAGCATTGCAAGGAGTCATCTGTTTAATGTCGGAGGTTAAGTACTTAATACTGTGTTGATGATTTACCTTTAGTTGTTCATTATCCAAAGCATGCTGGCTTACATATAGATGGAAATAAAACAAAATGAGTAATGAATTATAGCTTAGTGAGAAGACCAAGGCTGAATGTATTTGGACTGGGAATGTCACTCTTGTTAGATGCAAAGTTTCAGTTAATTAAGTTCAACAGGAATGCATAAAAAAACCCCAAACTTTTAAAATGTCTTGTTCTTCTCTTAACCAATAAAAATATATGGAATTTCTACGATTAATTAGACCTGAAGCTTGCCCATGAATGGAAAAAAAAAAAAAAAACAGTCTTGCCAAGTTTAATCAAAACATGACCCTTCCAACTGCAGACCATATAAAACCAATCTGTCACTTGAAACTTTTGCTGTATTTTCTCCATTCTGTTTTTATGCCTTGTAGTAGCAGTACAAGCTGAAGAAGCCAAGCATGTCTTGAGAACTTTGTTGTTTTAGTATAATGCATGATAATTAATCAGATTAGTGACACTTAAAAGCCATGGGTATTCTTTTAGTTAAAGCAGAACAGGATGCAAGAGAAATGCAAAAGCCATCCGTATTATTCCACCTACTGTACAGCATGCACCTGTTTCATGGTTCCTTGTGTTGTCCTTTCTTGTCCATGAGTTAAACGAGGAGAATGTACAAGGCCAGCCTCTTGCTTGTTAATTTGAGAAACTTGGCAAGATTACCAGTGTTTACTTAATACCCCTCTCAGCCCTAAAAAAAGAGGGGCCCTGGAGAGTGCTTGTGCCCTTGACTTGGCTTAATGGGAGATGGTTTTGTAGCACTCACTCAAAGCCTACAGGTCTTCACACTTGTCTAACCAGTTGAACATTTCCACTAGAGAATGATGTTAGGAAAGCAGTGAAGAATAAGGGATAATAAATGCTAGCTACACGTAGAAGTGGAAGGATCTTGGTCATACGATAACATTGAAATTTAAATTTACTGATGGGAGGAGACGTGGAGACTGAGGAATGGTAGAATATCATTTAAAATCTGAGCATTTGTTCACAGACTGTTTCAGATTTGTCTTCCATGTTGTTTGAAGGCTTTTCTTTTAAAATATTAAATATCAAAACAGACACTAAAATACAATTTCTTTTGAACTATGTTTGGCATTGGGGGTGGGGAAATGTATTTGAAAATACTTGTTGACGATGACAATCTGCCATGGAGTTTTTGAGAAGAGTTTTTATTATGGTGGGCGATCTGCTTCTGGTTGTCAGAGGTTTTTTTAAATTGACTTTTGAGGAATTGAGTCAATGCTAATACCTTCACAATTCTATGGGAGAACCTGAGCTACTTCACTACTTCAGGATATTCTTATTTAAGAAATGCTGTTCCAGAAGTGTCTTGAATAACAAAGTTAAACTGTTGATTAGGAAAAATTGAATTGTGTAGATACATGAATTTCTCCTTTTATATGTAGGTGTATTTATTTGTATAGCTAGGAATAAAGGCAGGGTTTTAAAATTCACTGCATTTCCTCAAGCTGCCTAGTGAAAACTTGGCAGAAAGGGCAGCTTGTACAAAACCACACCAAACAAAAAACCCCAAAAAACTCTAAATTGGAAAACTTAGACAAAATCTTAGCAAGCTACATTGTCTACAGCTCTCTTTCGGTTTTGAGGATTGTTTTCTCCCCATATGTATCCATTTGATCTCTAGCTTAGGAATGTAGAACAGTGGATGCTGAGAGAATATTATGATACAGTATTAAACCTTAAAAATGAACTTTATTGGTATTTTAACTAAATCCTCTTCCCCACAGTCTAAATGAGTTTGAAAACCAATAGCCCCCACAAAGTAAGTCAGCACAGAAGACATTTTAATTAGGATAGTAGTTATTTACCTATATGCAACAAGTGACTAAGACAGAAGGAAGGGAAGTGATAAAGTAACTTTTTTAAAAGAGCTGAAATATGAATACAGCCATTATAAAGCCACAAAGTTCTTATGTGCCCATCTTTTTATGGAGACTGTTGTTGCAGCACCTTTTTTTTTTTTTTTTTATGTGTCCTACTAGTCTCTCCTTTCTGCTAACAGGAAAAATGAAACTATTTATTAATGGGAATAAAGAAACTGCACATGCCCATTCCAGGTTATTTTTTTACACTTGGATCCTTGAGTACGCAACCATGACCTCCTCCAGAAATAAGGTAGGAGGTGGGAACTGGAATTGCAGTTGCACATACATACAAAAACTGACCAAAAGAGATTTTGTCTAGAAGTTATATCAAAATTTTCATTTTTGACTTTGACTGAGGTTGAAGTTTGATTTGGATGTGTCTACTCTATTAATAAAATAGGTGCCACGTATCCTCTTCTTTCTCAGATTTCGGCAAAATCTCAACTGAGGCAACTCTGAACCCAGGGAAGGAAGTATTTAAATGTCTTGAAGTTACTAGAATATTTTTCTTGTTGCTGCCTTCTTTACAAGGTAAATTACTTGTAGGTAACAATGTATTTACAAATTTATAATGCTCACATGACAGTGACTATAGTCATGTCAAATCTAAATAGAGTGAGAGCATGGAGAAAAGCCCATCTGACAAGTTCTCAGCAGCATTTTATTGGAAACAGGAAATATTTCAATGCTGAATGTCTAAATGGAGCAAATACTTAATGTCTTCTGTAGTACTTGTCTGTGAAGTTATGAAAAAATATTGCTCTAAAGAGTGGGAATTCTACTAAGATGTATGAGGCAATATTACAATATATAGTGTTTATTTTTAAAATTAAAAAAGGCACTTGCTATCTTGGTTGCCTAAAGACCTACAAAAACGAACCAAACAAAACTCCCACAACATGCCTGCTGAGAGAGGAAAAGTGGTAATGTGTCCACACAATACATTCATATTTAAAAAGACAGTAATAATGTTATGACCTATTAACTTAAGATGATGCTTCTGTAGCATAACTTAAATTTTGAAAGTCAATAAAGCACTGACTTTGAAGTTTTTAATTTTTTAATTTTTTTTTTTTTTTAAAAAGAAGATTAAAAAAAGGTCCAACCCAACCAACCAAAGAAGCTCTTCAACATTCTGTTCACCTAGGTTCCACTGCCAGTGCCATAATACAGTTAAATACAGTTATCCACTCAAGGATAGGAGCAATGTAATTGAGTAAACCTATCCTGCTACCAGTTCTGAATTTTCTTAGCAATTGACAACACAATTATGCAACCCTAAAGTAGATTAATCATCAGATACCTCTGTCTTTCAAGTAGACAATCCCTTGTGTTTCTGCATTGCAGAGTGGTCTGAGTGCATATTCAGCCACAGGCTGAGTGCCACATTCAAAAAGCATTTGAAAAAAGACAGAAAAATATAAGGAACTAATAAATGGGTAGGTAAAAGTGATACAGTCCACATTTCTGGTCAACTCCAATGTCTGACTGGAAGAAGGTAGTTGTTACATCAAAAAATGGTTATGTAGAAGTCATTTGCAGAAACACTGAATGCCTCCACCAAACCCAAACCCTTTAATCTCACCACAGTTTAAACTGATTTCATACAGCCACATATGCCTGTGAACTCGAAATAGTTTTCAGTTCTTTTGTCCTTTCATTAATGTAATCAGCCTTATATTTTCCTCCTGGTGTCTTCTATTTTCACAGCTTCAGAATATTTGAATTGTGTCTACCTCCAGGACCATTTACAGTTCATCCTAGTGACAAGAGAATACAATGAAGTTATTCTGAAAGTACAAATAAAAATCAGCAAGATGAATGTTGTGTTTTTTCTCTGTGATTTTAAATTTCTCAGTTTGGCAAATGTTTCTTCAAGAGAACTTGGGGTACTTCTTAACAGCTGTGTATAGATATCTTCTTTCTGAGTTAAAAGGTCAATCCCAATCTTGCACTCATCAGCTCCTGTAATTTGTGCCTGCTTGCTAAATCTGCTCTGAGAATCACATTTTAAGATGCAAAACATCTCAATGATCTGTCTCTAATGAAGCTGTTCCATAGACTCATAGAATAGTTTAAGTTGGAAGGGACTTCAGAGATCATGCAGTCCAACCCCCCACCATAGGCAGGGACATCTCCTACTAGAACAGGTTGCTCAAGCCATGGATAGCTGTAACTCTGCTCAGGCTTGCCAGAGCTGATGCTGCAGCTGCAGTGCTCTCTGCTCCATCTGTGGACACGAAGAACTGACTTTGAAGAAATAACAGTAACCAAAGCACGACCAGAAGTAAAACATACCTAGTTCTCTTTAGATATATGGCACTTAATACTTCACAAAGAGTAAATACTAACATCGTTTTAAAGGGCTAGTCTTACCTTATTTCTAGATTTTTTTCTTTTTCCTTTATTTTGAATGGCTTCCAATTTTTCATTCAAAAGGTCAGCAATACTTTTTGCATCTCTGCTGTCTATATATTCACCAAGAATATTTTTCTAACAACAACAACAAAAAGAATTAAAATATATATATACCATATCAGCAATGTTCTACACTGACTATAAAATCTGCTTATTTTCAGAAAAATTCAGGAGGAGTGTAAGGAGGAAGACAATAGCTCTGGTATGTTGATTTATGATTCATAGATATGTTTTTGTCTCCAGTTAAACAATTCTTACTGTCTTCGTAGTAAGAACTGCTCTTAGCTGCTCTCTTTAAAAACTACACAAATTTTTGTCTTGATCCTTAAAGAAACCTGAAATAGTGATAATTTTCTCATACTTAGCTGAATAAGTATTTATTGTAGACAACCATTACAACGCCTGTCACTTCATAATCTACATTCACATGATCTGTCAGTGTGGGTCACTTCCCTTTTATACTGAAAACCCTTTACTTTTTACCACTGAAGTTGTCTACATTTCCTTTTGGAAGAGACTGCCTGCTTTTGGGGGCTGGTGGTGGAATTGGTAAAGATTGAAAAACAATTTGTCACGTGACATCTCAGGAAAATGAAAGCTGGATTCTGGTTAACTCGACACTTTAGATGTTTACTCTTCTTCCATGACACTTGACTACTCTATCGTCCTACTCTTTTAAAGGAGTAATACTCCTTTAAGTATTGCTGAAATTCATTGGTCTCCCAAATATCTAAATAATGCACTTTAATATTTTACAGAAAAAAATCTCTTAAGTCTTAACGTGAAATGAAATAAATCTCCTAAGAGTACCTGCTCACCAGTGTACGCAAATGAGCCACTTTACCTTTGTTCCTTGGTAGGGGTAAAACTTTACAGTAGGGTAGGCTCTGATATCAGCAGTTTGACAGGTGTGGGCATATGCCTGACAGTCTACTTTACCAGCTTTTACTTTTCCTTTAATGGCCTAAAAAGAAATATTTGTTAGAAAAAAATTTCAAGTTTCCATTGGTGACCATAAGCAAATAATGTGAATAAGCCTGCAGTGCAGCTAACAGTAAACAGAAAATACTGTAAATATCTCAAAGCAATTGCTTGCTTCTTAGACAGTGACCTTTGTAGTAGAAGTCACTGTGTGCTCAGTGGGGGTACTTGAATTCAGGACAAAACATATCACAGCTCCAGTGGCCACCTGACCATAAGCTAAAATCTACCTTATAAAAAAGGGTCTGTGTGTCTGCGCAAGAGACATAACCACTGGCAAGTGGTAACTAAATGCATGGACCTTCCATGAGAAGGAGTGGTATGCAATTTTTTGACAGGTGCCGAGAAATAAAGTGCTGATTAGTGATATTTTAACCAGTGCAAGCATAACAATCTGCTAATACAGTTAAGAACCTACCCTTGCAAGGATCTCAAATTCAGGAGCAAAATTTTGGCAAGGTCCACACCAGGGAGCATAAAAATCAATGACCCAGTGATCTTTTCCATTCAGAACTTTTTCTGTGAAACTCTGAGGAGTCAAATCTACAGACACTTGTGGTAAGTATCTAGGGGAAGGAAGGATAACAGTCATAATCCACTTGGAACTTCAAACATACCCAGCTTCCCATTTAAGCACATGAAAAATTCCTAAAATGAAGAGTATCAATAATCTGGAAATCCTTCCTGTACACTCCAGATTTTGAAAGCTTCAATTAAAAGATATGGAAACTTTAAGATCTTGAATTAAGGAACAAATACACTTAAGTGTTTCTAAGTCTGGATTTACCTAGCCTGTAAATATATAGTTTGCTTGCTAGGAGGAAATAAGTGGCTTGTAAACGAAGTCTAGTGCAGCAACTTACCCCAGTGCCCAGCCTCTCAATGAATATGCATCTCTGTGCCATCCATTGTAGCTACTATAAAAAATAAAAATCCAATTGGACAGTAGTTTGAAACAGAGTAATAACTTCGTTTGGAGCATATAAGCTTTGATAGTTAGAACTATTTTGGATGTCGGTTCTTTGATAATAGTAACTCCAGATAAAATTGCAGGCTCTAAGAAACACGAGAATTAAGTATTTTAATACATTTTCTAATGGATGTTCAGTCATTACAATAATCCAGTTCCTAATTATACACATTTCGCTCAATTTGACAATAAAAAAAGCCAGGTCAACTTGTTACTTGGACAAGGACTTATTTTCTTAACATTTGGGGCATTTTGGAATTCCAGTGACAGGTTAGAAAAGAGATTGTGGATTCATGTGTACCAATGTACCTATTTCTAACAGTATTTTTTAATACTGTTACCTGGTCAAAATACCACTTTATAGTTTTTGGTTATCTTTACTGTAAGAGACAAATTTCCATGGTTTTGCAGGAAATATCTAACTCATGAAAGGGAATCTCACACTTAACCGTCATATTCACCAATTCTGTTGGTTTTGACAAGGAAAAAATAGTCCAATTTTAAGAGCAACTTTTTCTAGATGATGAAGGCTATGCCAGTCTTCTGCTATCATACACCATGCTGATGAGGTAATATCACAACTTATTATCTACCAGCATTTAGTAGACCTTATTAATTTGTAAATCAATGAAGCAACACACATCTGCTGCTTCAGATGGTTATCGATCTTTAAATATGCATGTGTTTCCTGAAAGCCCTGGCCCTTCAAACAGAACTGTGATGTGGAAGAGACAGCCTGTGTGGTGTTGGCCAGATTTTATTTCCCATGGATTTTTCATTGAGATTGTTAATGATTAATACTTCTATCGTAATGATACAATGAATGAAATGACTAGACGGATGCTGGACCATTTTTGCAAGAGTACTCACAGTTAGGTACCACAGAGGATGATCAGTGACATCACTCTGCTCTCGAAAGAGAAAGCTGCAAGCAACTGGGCCTGTTAGTATTTTTATAGCATATGACTTAATTCATCTACTTTGAAAGTTAGAAAACTGGCAACCAATAAAGAACAGGAAATAAAAGCTACATTTCTGAGTTCAAATCACTGAACTGATGTGGCAAAACAAAGTTACAGTACTTGGAAGTAACAAAGTGGATAACATCTAGCACAGTAAAAACCTGTTTTAGTAACAGAAATTAACCTTTTCTACACCATGGAAGATGTGCATTTGTCTTGTTCTACATAATCTAATATTTCCCAAGTGAAACTACTTACTAATATTGATGAGCTGTGTTTGATTTTTGAGGAAAAAGTCTTATTTCAGGATATCCCCGAACACTTTCTTGGTGACAGAAAGAATAGTATTTTTGACAATCCACACTGCCTACACTAATAAAACCATTTAACATCTGAAAAAAAAAACAAATAAGAAAATCTACAATCAAATTTGCTAATCAATACCACTTAATCAATACTACTACAGTTTCAGTAATACTTCAGACTCTAAGTCTTAATTGTTTGGTTGGGAAAAAAAACCAAACCAACAAAAAACCCAGATTAACCAGAGTGGTGTTCTTTCTTGTAAATGGGTCACTGGGAGGCAGCCATCTAGGTGCATTCTCATCATGCACATGTATTTTAGTGTAAGCTGCATGTGCATGGCTCATGGTGCACATGCCTTTCCAAAAAGGGTACACAGGAGTGTGATTATTTTGTATGAGGTCTACCATATGACCGTGCTTCATATCACAGGCTCAGCAGCAGATCCTGATACAGCACAGATGTGCTAGCAGTTGCACACTTGGCCTGTGTCTTGAACACACTGCACTTGTTGCAAATGCCCAAACAACCTGGCACGGCTGGGAAGCTGATGCTTACTGAAAGTGTACTACAGGCCTACTCATTCTTCACAGACATTTGACAGAGATGCAGAATTCTGACTAGATCCCCTAGTTTAGGTAAACTCAAAATGTCTGGAAGTCATGGACTTGTTTACAAAGATTATTATATTTTTCCTCTTAAACTTTTCAATGCAAATTTCTGGAAACACATCTAGAAAACCCTAGATGGTTGTCAGTAAAGTAGTAATAATTTTGCACATGAGAGAACACTGATGGCCTTGCACAACTAAAGTACCTTTCCCAATCCCAACAACTCCAGCTTGAAACACATGTGATTCAGTAAACTGATAAACCTTGGAGTGTGATGTATTTAATGTTTACTTCACTTCAGTGAAGAAAACAAGATCTCAGGAAAAAAAAAAAACAATCTACCTAATAATAGAAGTAATTAAGATGGATACATTTTAATTTCATTAACTTGAAATTCACCCCAGAGGTTTTACCAAGGTCTAAGTGCTGTTTTATATTTTAACAAATGCAGAGCTGTTGTCTATATAAACCACTAAGCATCAGGGGAAGACTGAAGTTTCTCAGGATTTGGACATGCTTGTATCAACTGGAAAAGCTGAATTGCATTATCAGTGTACTGAGCCTTTAAAAAAACAAACAAACACATAGAACAACTTTGTATTTGAAACCATATAAAACAGGTAGGAATTCTCTGTTTTGTTCACAGTATGAATCACTAAACTTTCTCAGCTGACATATCTCTAAGACAGCAGTTGTACCATACGAATAATTATATGGAAGAGGACACAAAACCAGTCAAGTATCTGAATATCACTTACCCTGGCCATTTTTTTCCATTCTGGCATTAAAGCCTGACAAGGTCCACACCATGGAGCATAGAAGTCAACCATCCAGATCTCCTCTCGTTTTCTTCTCTGAACTAATTCAGCAAAAGTCCCTGGTGTTAGGGAGACCACCGATGGATTCCTAAGATCCTACAGTAAAGATAATTTATAGACATATACTTTGAAACAGTAAGTTATGCTGTATCTAGTGCCATCACATGCAAACAGACTGTACCAGATTCTGAGATTGTCCCTCTTACAAGTGAAATTTGCTTGCTGCTGTAGTATGGAAGACTCTAAACTACTGAAATGCATAGAAGTAAAAAAAAATCATTCCTTCAACCAAGCAACGTATGCCTTATTTGCCAAGAAATAATATTTAAAAAAAAAATACAGTCAGGCTGCAAAGGGGAGGTTTTCTGCCTCTTCTCCATCAAGAGAGGCAAAAGGCAAGAAATTTCATTTATATTGAAAGAACAGTCATGAGACTCAGCCATGATATTTAGGTTGGGGTGCAGGGTAGCACTAAGGACCTCTGAGTATACTGGAAAAAGACTTCATCTCCACCTGCTCCTGCTCAAGAGCATGTGTGCTTTTAAACCTACTCTCTTTGGGTTTTCTGGAGGGAAGGAACAGACTCTTCAATGACTGGAGAATAGCCTGTGGATCTCTTATGTGAGAGATCCTGAATGCTGGAGAAGACATCAATTTCAGAACCCTGGCAGCAACAACGATGAGTACCAGTGCTTTGTAGTTCTTGAGTTAAGAAAAGTTAGACAGCTGAGAAGCATGGAGGGCAGCAAGCTAATTACCAAAAGCTTAAAGCTCCTCCTGTGTCAAAGTGTGTATGTGACGTATTTTCATCTTAATATTACACCACTTCTTCATTTTGATTCCTTTACCATCTCTATAAGATACAAACTATTACTATCACTTTGTATATTAAAAGGAACCTTGAGTTATTTCCTAACGATCTCAGAGAAATTACCAACAGAGGAGGAAAATGAATCCTTTATGTACCAAGTCCCACAGTTTTCCTGCCCAAGGATTTTTTTTCACTCTTTATCTAACTAGTCTAATTAATTAATAAGATTAAAAAAAAAAAATCATTATCTTCTAACTAAATACACATTTGTGCACGAGCTGTGACCAGAGCAGGACTGCAACAAAGATTATAATTTACATACCTCTATAAACTCCAAGATCTGCTCAGCAGAGTGATGTCCTTCATATTCGTGAATATCGGATTGATTGAACACAACTGTTGTTGGGTAAGCTCGAATGTTATGCTAATCAAACAGACAATAAGAAATTGCAAGAAATTCTTAGGTGGCTTCTACTTTGCTGTAACTACCATTGGTATTGGTGACTCACTGCTGTTGATCAGTTTGTACAACAACACAACTGCTAAGACTTACATGCAAATGGGAATTTGAAACTCTTACAAATCCGTACAGAAAAGATGCCAATTATATTTAGAGATGGCGTAGTTTGTTCTGAATTAAAAAACCTGCAAGTAGTTCTTTTGTCATGCTTCACAATACAGGAATTAATCCATGGACCCTCTGAGCCTTTAAAGCTATTCCCAATCTTCAGGTGGAAATGCCTGTGCTGTATAAGTAACTGTATTGTTTACTATTGAACAGCAATTCTTCCATGATTTTAATTCTTTGGTGTGTAAATATATCTAAATAAAACTTTTAAAAGCTTGTCCTTTTTGGTCATTCTGTATATGTTTTAAGATATTATTAAATTAAAGATAAATACAATGTAAAAAGCATTCAAACATAATGGTAAAAGCTCTTGTAAACAAGAAAATGTGCAGCTGCAGGAACGCTGTCAAAATATAGTATTTTCTGGAATTCAGAACAATTTCAGTATTTCTGATACAATAAAATATATTTGATACAATAATTTCTACTGTGATAAGTTAATTGAAGCAGAAGGTAAAGCAATGTAAACATGGAAAGCTGTTGAAGATTCCATTATTAAATTTTTAAATAAATGTGAACTGGTAAGTAATAGACAGTTTTTTTAATCTGAATTTGATCCTGCACTACTTAAGCACTAAAAGATGAAAAGCAAAGTCAGCTAAGGTGAGCTGAATTGGAACAGGTTCTGCAAACATCTTCAAGAAATACTATATCAATATAAAAACTTGTATTTTCAAATGTTTTGCAGTTTTTCATAGAAAAAAATCTGCTTTTATTCCTTTTTTTTCTCTTAACAAAATTATAACACTTCCAGAGTCTTCCATTTAGACTACAAAATTGGAGCAAAATGTGACCTGTATTTTGCACTAATATCTTATCTGCAGTGGTTACATAGTTTAGTTTTTAAAAAGTTATACAATTGTCCTGTTCAGTGTACTACCCTTTAAGAATGTCTATTAAAGAACAAGTATTGTCTGCCCCTAGAAGAAAACAATATCCCTTGAAAGGAATTAAAAAAACCCCACATAAGTTTCTGCAGCTTACCATGTTGCAAAGACCTTCATGGACAGTACAATCTAGTGTTCCAAATTTAAGCTGACCATAAAGATGTACTGATGCTTTTCTCAACTCTGGTAACAAAGCTCGACAAGGAGGACACCACTAGAAAACAAAATGCAAGTAAGTGGAATTAATTTCCCCCAGTCAGGCCTCAGGAGAGTATAAGCTGTTTGAGATGAGAAATATACTGCTCTGACAACAGACTCCGCTAAATACAAACCCCACACGGTCTAGGAACTAGTGCTACTATGGAATGAGAAATTGTAGTATCTCATGGTGCTTAAGGATACCTTCAAGACAGTACTAGTATTTTGTTACATAGTTAAATGACAGTTTAGAAGGAGGGAAATGTAGGTATTAATTATTTACCGGTGCAAAGAAGTCTACAAGCCACGGTTCCTTTTCTTTGTCAGGAAAATTCTGAGGTCCCAGTGTGATAACATGAGAGTTGACACTTTCTTTGGCAAATGCAACTATGTCATATAAGATCTTCTTTCCTTCAAGAAACAATGTAAGAAAGGAAACTTTATCTTGCCCTACGGCAGATATCATAAAAACATTCAGGAGATCTGCATCTTGCGTAACTATCTTGTGCCACATTCTGGATGAAGCTACGACCTTGCTTCAGCCTCTGTTCTTCAAACAGTGTTTTTAATCCTTTCAGCAGTACATTATAGTGTAGTTCCAACCTTTCCTGAAAGGAAACTGTCACTGTAAGTGGTAAAAGTCTCAATCTAGAGTTTTCTTGGATGGAAGTCAACTAAACATGGAATTAATTTTAGTGCAGTGATTTATGAAATCCAATCCAAGTATCTCGCATTGGCATCACTGGGTAACTAGAATGTTAAAAGTGTCTCTAAAGAGCGTGCCATGCAACATTCTTAGGTTATCCTACCCAAAGCAGAAGCTCTTCTGATCAGCTTGAGAGATTTGATTTGTATGTAACAATATAAGTGGCATGGAAATTAAAAGAATAGTAAAGACAAAATACATCTCCTGGCATCTGATGGCTGCTTAGCCAGGAAAAAAAAAAAAAGGGAGACAGAGGCATAAGTTTGTGCAAGGCTACAGTAAGGTCAGGGGAAAAATAGCAAATACTAACACTACAAAACTATTCTTTGGGAAAACAAATGCAGTTTGCCAAAGAATAGTGTAATGCCAAAGATAGTGTAATCTCAAAGTGATTACATAATGATTTAAACTTGCCAAAGTTTCTCTTACCATGATGAATTTCATAATCTCCTGTTCCTTTCCCTTTGAAGACTGCTAAACAAGGCTGATACACATATAGTTTGTTGCAGATGGTTGGTGAGGAAAGACAGTCAAACTTGCCAACCTATTTAACAGACAGTGCTATTTTAATTTAGGCATCCTATTTTATAGAGATCAACGTATTTTCAAGGGCAGTAAAAGTTAGGAAAGGAAGGTAAAAATACGGAAAAGTAGTCTTTTTATAACTGAAGTCTTAATATAAACAGTGATGTTTCAGGAAAACTACTAGCACAGCTACATTAAATTCCTTGTTAATTGTGCATTTAAAGGCCAAAATAAAATAAAATAAAATAGCAAGGAAGCAAAAAGACACCTAAAATAAATGTGACATTACAATTCTTCTAGTCAGGTAATAAATTTTTTTTTTAAATATATGCCTTGTAGAATAACACAGTTCACATGTCTTTAGTGCAAAGTTTGAATCTGGTTTCTTCTTATTGAAGAAAAATGTCAAGGTAATTGTCAGGTTTTTCTGAACAATTAAAGTGCAGTATCACATACACTGATTTGATATCGAAGTGTTCACTTTTAAGTGTTATGTGAATTAAATCTGCAGCAACATTTCCAAAGAGAAAGCAGATTTTAAGAAGAATGTTTCTTCACTACTTTTATTTTTTTCAAACTGTATGGGAAATGTCATTGCTTGCTTTAAATTAGACCCTTTGCTACAAATCGATAAATGATAGTAACTCCTCTCTTTCAGTACTAGAGTTCGCAGTGGTAGTAATGTTAATAATAATGGGAAAACATACTGACTTGTTCTCTGAATGTGAATTGCACTTAAAACTACATGAGTGAGCAGGCTTACCTGAATGTGCTCATCTTTAAGTAAAAATGTAAGTTTCTTAAATTCCTGTACATGTGATTGATCCCTTTTCCCAAACTGGAAGAAAATCAACCATCGGTGATGAGCCAGACGGTCCTATCAACAAAGGAAAAAACCCAACAGAAACACAGACAAAAGACAAAAAAAAAAAAAAAATTATTCTTATACTTGTAAATTCCTTTTGTGTTTTACAAAGGCAAGTGCCCAATTATTAATCTGTTCTTCCAGTGACCTCATCCACTCAAATTCTTTCATGTAGCCCTTCCACCAAAACTCCTTCTATTCATGATAAAGGAAACTGGATGATCTTTGAGGTCCCTTCCAACCTAAGCCATTATATGATTCTATGATAGAAAGGAAAAAATTCTGAAAACAAGCTGGCTGCATGTGCCTCTTTTTTTTTTACTCCAAGACACAAGCACCTTTTATGACTTCTAATTTCACTTCATACATACAACTTATCAGGATTGAGAAGTACTTTTTTTCCTTTCTTATATTAGTGACAAAATACATTTAAAATAAAATTCTCTATAGCTTAGTTGATTAAAAAAACCAACCAGGAAGTTGGCAATGCAGAATAAGTTGCACTGGCAATCTCTCCAGTTTTCTATGTTCCTGTTAAATACTACTCCTGCTTACTTTAGTTGATTTGCCAAACAAAAGTAAGCATAGCCAAATGGTGTTAAAGAGTTTTGGCTACAGAAAAAAGTAGTAATAAATAAAGTTTAATAAATACTAGTTTGTTACATCAATGGAATTTGAAACAAACAAACCAACCAACCAACCAAGCATACATCATTTAAAGAAACCCTAATGTATTTTTAAAAAATTACCTCTAATGATGCTGCAGAGATAGTTTCAAAGTCTGGCAGATGCTGCATTACTTCCTGATATATTTCTCTGGCATCCAAGGAGTTAAGAAACTAGGAAGGAAAGTTAGCTGTATTTATTATAAGGAATTACAAGCATGAATCTGATTGTTGATGATTAATACTCAAAGTATTGGGGAAATTATTCTGATTTTGCCTTAACAGTACAGTTAATAAATAAGATGTTATGTGATCAGCTTCTTCTTCATGTATATAATTTCACAAACACCACTCTCAGAATACTGTTTTTTATCTTGTTTTCCTATAATGTTAAACCCTAGGTACAGTATTTAGTCCAAATGGGGGCTAAAAGTCTCAAATTTAAATCCAAATCTGGAAATCTTGTAAACTTGACAATAAGCCTAGTCTTACAGGCATCCTTAATTCTGTTGTGCGGATATCCAAGTTTCAGTAATTTTTACAATTTAGGAAGTGCTACAAATCAGTAACTCAAGACTTCTAAGTTAAAAGGTTACAAGTTCAATTTCCTCCTTTGAAAGATATAGGTAACAGCAGTGACAATAAAGGAACAAGCCATGATCCAAACTGAGAAATGTGTCCCATCAATTAAAGAAGTCAGAACTACCACACAAAAGTAGGAGGAGGTTGCACTATTAGAACAGAGCTGAACAGCATCATCTGTACTGACAGACATCGTAGGAGTACTTTCATCACACATGCCAGCACTCTGCTCAGAGCAGCATTTCTCAAACTTGTGATACCTGAAGCACATTATTCCTGGAATAAAAACCGGGGGCATGTGGCAAATCACACAATCATTTTCTCGGGGAAGACCTTCAAGATCAGGAAGTCCAACCATTATCTTGACACTGCCAAGTCCACCACTAAACCAATTCCCTAAGCACCACATCTACACATCTTGTAAATACCCCCAGGGATAGTGACTCCACTACTTCCCCGGGCAGCCTGTTCTAAAGCTTGACAACCGTTTGGTGAAGAAATTTTTCCTAATGTCTGATCCGATCTAAATTTCCCCTGGCACAACAAAACTGTCTTATTGTTTGTTACTTAGGAGAAAATACTCCCAGAACAGTAAAGCAGCTTAGAACTGTTTCTCGGGCCTGCAGTGGAGCACATCCCACTCCTGGATTGCCAAAGCTGCCCAGGGAGACTCCTCAGGTGACGACTAGAGCAAGCTACAGGCTGCTGCTACTGCAAAGTGCTGTTCTTTACTCTTCCAGCACACCAGGAAACTGGGGACCACCTCCAGGGATCACTGCCTTACAAGCCAGGAGAGATATAAACAAACAGGGTATACAAATTTACAAGAAAAAAGTATCTTTTCAGTTTATATAATCAATCTGGAAACTATTTATACATTCCTTTGTCATTGCCACCAATTGGTATCTAAAGACAGATGACTGAGAAAGAACACATACCAAAACACCTCCTTTCTCTTTGTTATTTATGGTGGCTCCAGGTGGAAAGTACGCTGTAGTACTAACTGAAATATCTAAATTATCACAGAGCTCACCCTGGGTGCCACAGTCCATCCAGCCTACATTAGCAAGACCTTCCTGTAATAAAACAAATGAAACAAAACAAAAACCCACATGAAAATAAAAAATACTCAGGGAAGAGTATATTTTAATTTCCAGTTCAGAAATACTTTTGAAAATCCCAGCATAAGCAATTATATACCACATTTAAAAAAAAATGAAACCACATTGTAATTCATTAGTTATTATTTTATAAAATTCTCTTAAAAATTAATGTTATTCCTGCAGTTGCTAAGTCAAAATATTTCACTCTTCTGAAAGTTAATGGGTGAAATCTTGGTTCCACTAAACTCAGCAAGAGTTTTAGCTCCAACCCGATGATTTCAATTCCGTTACTTTGTTTTACATCTAGCGGGTAATGCTTTCAAAGTGAAACACTGCTTACCAACATGCCAGCTAGCTTAAGGCGTGTCTGATAACTCAAACAATCTGCAAAACAAAAATTATTTATTTACAATCCTAAAACATTATAAATCCACTAAACCTACTCTTGTTTAGAATTACCGCTTTCCTCCCTACAAGAGGGACTATTTTCAAAGGCATACTTTCTGGCTATTCGTCTGGTGTTTCAGTGACTTTAAGTTGTAACGTCTGGTAATTAAGCACTTGATGATCATCTACTCCAAGCTGAAAATAACATGAAAGGCATTCTCTTGCTTCATCAACACAGAATTCTCATTTTAAAAATGACCCTTCAAGACTGACCCTTAAAATTTCTTCTTAACCAATGCTTAAAAACATAACCCAAGAGCTATTTATATACTGCCTAGGAATGAGACATCAATGGAAATACCAGTTTTCTGTCATTAAAATAACAACACACTATAATAAATACATAATAGGCTCTAATTACTGATCCAGACTTTGAATAGTTACCTTTTGATACTGATTTCTTTTCCTGAACTAAGAAGTTGCATAAACCGCACTTTAACTGGACCAAAGCTGAAAACTCAATACTGTGCTCGTTTGAGGTTCATTGGAGGATTTTAATTAGAAATTAGATTATAGGCTGAGAAAGGAAAACGACATTGTGTCTACTCCATTCATAGGTTGGCCAAGATGTATAAAAGTCAAAACATAGATAAGACAGTGTGTGTGTGTGTGCGCTGTTTGAGCTGCTCTTGCTGTTGCAGCTCTCTCTCCCTGCCTTCTAGCTGGATCTGTGTAACTCTGCTAAACAGTTTCCTACTTGTTAATCCCCCTAGCTGATCTTCCTTGCTTACCTGGCATGTAAGACAGATAGTGGGATAAGACTGGGTAGTGGGGGGAAGGTGGTATGGTGGTTGGAAACCCCTCTTGGGGATTCTGGTCTCTGGGAGGGGTGTGGTGTTTCTGTATTACCTTTTCATTGCATATATCTGTAAATATTTGTAATACATTGTAAATATCTGCTTGTATATTGTGCAAAGCTGTAATATAAAGCTTCATGTATTAACTTCCAGCCAGCTGAGTTCTAGCCTGGGTTATTTCAAACAGTGTAGGTTATTTCAAAGAGTATAGGGGGGTGGGTAACTGCCAAACCACCACAAATACCAAAAGGACTGTACTTAAAATTAAGCTATTTGCAAGTCTGAACTCAAGACTACAGCTGTGGTTAGTCAGTTCACAGAACAAAGGTCTCTTCATAACCCGGGAAATCTCTATTTGTCAAAGGTGTAGTGAATTTACTTTACCAGCTAACTGAGGAAACATTCTCATATACTGTATCCAATACTTATCCCAAGAAAGTCAGTGACCAAGAGCTACAAGAAATAATGCAAATCTAAACTATCTCATGACATCAGTGGTTAAAGCTTCTTGTTTTGTCCAAACCTCACTTAAGAGAACATATTCAATTTATTTTTGAGTAATGGTGGTGTGAAGATAAGACACATCCTTTTTTGCAACTCAGCTATCATGACAAGCTGTCATACACCTATACAGTATCTGTTATTTGTGCTGATCTGCAAACCGAACTTAGAGGCCTTTTCTACCAGTACCTTTCCTAAGAGGTTACACTTGAGTGCTGCTTTAATGACTCATGTGACATTACAGAAGCAGAATAGCATAATCTTTCCATTAATGTCCCTTTGTCAAACTGCCTCTAAAATAACCTGAAATGACCCAAAGTCCAAATACTAGAATTACGTAAGATGTTTTAACTTTTTATGAGAAACAAAATGGATTCTGCAACTATGAAAGAAAATACTTCCTGTCTGTTTGCCTTAATTGAAAATTATCTAATACACCTACCCCCACGTTCAGCACAGAAGGTGATCAGCCAGCCAGTACCAGAAGCAAATGAAGTTTCAATGGCATTAACAAAGTTTCCTAAGAGCAAAAATATTTACAACCGTTTGTGACCAGTTAAGTGTGACTGAAACAAAAAGGCTTTTGTATTTATATTAGCAAATTACTGTAAACTTTTTTTAGTCTCAAGAAAGCACATACTAACAGCTGACAGATTCACCTGCATAGCTTTTGATGTATTTTATATTGTAAAAGCAATTTCAAGAACAACAGCCCAAGCGATATAGATGAACATTACCTGCCCATAGCTCAGTGACTGTGCTTGTAACATACTGCATAGCAAAGTTCTTCAAGCTTTCTTTTGACCTATCTCCATAATACTTCACTGGTTGCTATGGAAAACAAGGAATAAAGTTTATAAAATATTTAAATAAAATAAAGGAAAACTCACACTTATACAACTGCAGTACACCAACCCTTTATCCTCAAGTTCTCCTTCCCTTGCCCCCACCCCCAACTTCAGCTCTGTTCTCTCCCTCCCATATCAGAATATTTGGAATTTAACTTTTATTTTAAATTTTTATGTGATTTCTTTCCAAGTCCAGAAACAGAAGGATCATTTAATTTTAGAAACACCAACTCCTAATGATGATATTTCTGTTTAAATAAAAATTACTCATCTCAGTCTACTTAGTGTAGGCACAATCGCTGCATTCAACCTCTTAAATCTTATCCTTGTCAAAGTGTACCTAACTATTCAAGTGCAATTTGTACACCACCCCTACTTAACAAGCAGCTATAAAGTGTGACGTACACAGTGCAACTATCACGGAGGAAATCTTGTGGAAGAAATTTCTAAGTTTCTTTAGATACATGGTTATACTCTTTAGACTCAAAGCCAGACTACTGAAAGGTCCATTACAATATCGTAAGAGGAAATGTCCAAGTAGACTTACTGCTTTGCTACCATACCACTGCCAACGCTGACTCCCAAATCAAGTTCAAAAACTCACTTAATAAACCAGGTATTTATTTCTGAATCTAACTTTATAAATTAATTTAACCAAGGTGACAGGAGTAATTTATTAAAAGGAAATAATATATTAAAAGGAAGGTCCTTTTAAAACCATCTATGATTGAGTAAGTATTAAAGAAATACTCTTCCACATTTTAATCTTTCTAAAAATACTTGGAAATTTTATTACTCACCATTCCAGTTTTGAAAACATACAGACTTGGGTAACTGTTAATGCCTTTAATCCGACAAAGCATTCTGTTATCTCCACAGTTGACAGCTCCAATGCGTATTACTCCATCCATCTCCTTAGCAAACTCCCTCCACTAGCAAAAAAAGGGGAAAAAGAAAGATACATCCTATAAAGATACAATGAAAACTCAGCACCTTGAGAAAAAAAAAAGGCACTGTGAATTGTTGGTTTTGATTTTTACTCCATTGTAAAAATCCATTTAATTGTTTCTAACAGCATAAACTTAATGAATTTTCAGAGTTAATTTGCTTGTTATACATACCGTAGGTGCTAAATCATGGCAGTGGGAGCATCTAGGAGAATAAAAATTCACAAACCACAGTTCTCCAGAGTTAACAGCAGCATCTACATGGACAGAAGGAAATTGTAGGTAATGCACATCTGTGATATGCTTACACCTAGAACGTACATTTTATAGATTGTTTTCCCCAAAAGCTGAATTAAGTATCTATATAAGATACAATAACAGTAACTAAGATGGGATACAAAGACTGCACTCCACTTGCACATACTTGCTCTTCTAGGCAAGTGCACAAAAATCACATGTCAAAGAGTATCAGCACCCTGACTTTCAACATCTATTCTATCAGTTAAGAACAAATGTAGTCTTTACAGGTGAACCTTGTGGAAATAGTATAGTGTGATAGTGTAAGTCTAATTAAGCATAATTAGACACTGCTACTTATAAAAGAAAGTAACAACATGAAACTATACAAAGATGATGTTATCAGCTTGAACTACATAGCTTTCAGTCTCTTAATTTTAGGACATATTTTTTATAGTGAATTTTCTAAGTTACACACAACCAAAGAATGGGTATACTCTGCTAGCCAGATAACCAAAGCAAAACCAGGTTCTCATGGAGCGCATCATGAGATTCTGCTATTAGAACAGTTTACAAAACTGGAGATCCTGTACATACAAAGGAAACTGTACTCAAAGATGGATGGAAAAAACACACAAAACCCAGTACTTTTTCTCTATGGTCTCTTAGTTATAAATATCTTAGCTATTTTGCAATTTGCAAGAAAAACCTTAGATGATATTCTCTCTGAAAGAAGCCTCTTTCCAGACCTTGTGATACTTAGCTGTTTTTGTTATCTGGTGTCACCTTCTGGTCTCAAACCTCCTGCGCAATACACAACTGACTGGATTTCACAGGAAAAAAATAATATAGAAATATAACAGAGAAATTCTACAAAATGCATTTTTACACAGCAGACCCCCAAAAATAATAATGATGAATTTGGAAAAAAAAAATTAATCCAAGTAATTTCCTCTCACAAAACATCTTTCAAACAATCTAAACTGTTTATTGATATCAAATTCTCCTGATTTCCAAGCAGACCTATCAGGAAATGTTAAGGGTTTGATTTTTGTAGCCTTTTTGTTTCCTCCCCTCCCGATGTCATGATTTTCTGCTCTTTTCTTTTTTCTGGTCTAGATTTGTAATAGTCTATATATATATGGCTCATAATGTAAAAAAAACTTACATTGCCACGTTGTCAAACAGCTATTTATTTAACTTACCAAATTCTCCCCTATCCAATGTTATAATTTCAGGATCGTCATCATAAATACCTATTTAAAAAAGACAATTGCTTTATTTTTGCTTTCTTTAAAATGAAAAAACAAGATACCATTCACAATACAGAAAACAGAAGTTTAGCTGGCAAAGACCGTTTTTACAATAAACATACCTGTTTAGTAATATGTAATCTTAGTTTAATCTCTTGATAATGGCTGCACTACAAAAGCCACCATCAGAACAGAACAATTCTTTTGGCCACCAAGTGAGTAGTGATCTTGATCTACCATTGTCACAGCAAGAGTGTTAGAAATAACATGAATAACATCAACCAGCTGACAGATTAAAACTCAAGAAGTTTCAGCCCTCAGTAAGAGAGCTACAGGCAATGTCTGGAAGCTTTCACATCTTTCAGTCTCTGGTTATCTGAACTATTTAGATCACAAAGGTGTTTCAGCCATAATCTTTTCCACTAACAATGTATGAACTCAGTGGAAGGAAGGTAAGGATGACAGCATTTCTAACAAGCTAACTAGCCCTACCTAGAATATCACTACAAAACAGTCTAGTACTTCAAGTATGTGAGAAAGGAAGTGCATTATAGGACAGCATTATATTATGCTACTACAGCTATATATCTTTTACAGTACCTAACATGGTTAGATGCCATTTCACCTGAGGTATACAGAAATTAAATGCAAATAAATAATGATAAAAAATAATTTCTACACATGACAAGGTACTTTAATATTACACTATTGTGTAATATAAGACATATAAACATATGAAACAAAAAATAGACTTTTTAGAGACTGGGACATATAAAAACAGAAAAAAACCCCAAAACAACCCAAAAGAGAAAAATAAAATTGAGAAGCTGGAGGTTCATTTCAGCTTTTTTTTCCATATCAATCAACCCATGTTCCTCAGTTACATATTTTAGCTTACTACTGTCACAGCAGCTCTGTGAATGGTTCATTCCAGCTTTTCCCTACAACTTCCTAAAATCTCAAGACTGACATTAAATAATGATTGTATTATTATTTTTCAATTTTGTACTACCTGCATACAAAATAGGCAAAAATCTCATCACAAAATCAACTTGAGATAAATATCTTCCTGCATTAGACTTACAAAGAATACTGATCAAACATTAACACTGAAATTGAAGTGAAAAAAAAAAAAAAAGAAGAAAATCAAACCCCAGAAGTCAGATGATCAATAAAAGGCTATGTAAATAGTTCATTACATTTTGTGTATTTTTGGGTAGTTGTTAACAGGGTAAATAAAAGACTGGGTCATGGAGAGAAAAATGACAGCTACAAGAGAACAACAGAGAAGGGAGAAATCTGGAGATAATACATCAGAAACACATAAAAGATCTGATATAGACTCAATACTGCATTTACTTGTGATTGTTTTAAGTGAATTACAACAACACATCATATCTTACCAAAATCATAACGATAAAAGTGCCAGCTTTCATAACGGCCTCCTTGCTGCTGATCTTCAAGGCCCTTCTCTCCGTATTTATCGTACTTCTTCCGCAGATCTTCATCTTTCAGTACTTCATATGCTCTATTTATTTTCAAAAAATTTTCATGTGCATTTGGATCATTCTATATGAGAAAAACTATAATTAGTAATTAATAAAACATAAGACACATGCAATGCAATGTAACACTGGAAATATTTTTATATCCCTATTAAAGATGTAACTTGGGAGTGATACAGATAGTAAAGCTTTGATTTCCTGAAGCCAGATGCATCGTTTTTTCACTCTCACTAAGTACCAAGTGAAACACAATGCAAACAGGTAGGAGGCTATAACATTCTCCAGTGATCCTTTTTCTTTCATTTCTCAAGAATGAAGACTTGGCACTTCCTCTCTAATCTTTTCTACTCTAGAATCTCTACTCATCCAGTTTGATAATCTCTGCTATAAACACAGGTTTCTTCCATGAGATACTATGGTGTAGACAGAGGCCTCTTCTATTGAAAAACCTTTCTGGTTCTAGGAAGCTTCTGAATTAGAATGCGAAAAATCTGCATATGTATTTTGAACCCCAGTTTAGGTTCTGAGCTTGTGCAGTGTAACAGTGATGAGCAAAATCTGCAGCACTCTCCCACTCTTTTAACTTCTGCTTACACATTTAATTAAAGAGATGCTTTTACTTAAAGATTTTTTATTTACCTAGGTACACATGAAATGTATTACCAATATGGAATTTGTGTAATGGCTTCATCTTCTATGTATCATCTTTACTATTAAAAATACTCTGATAAAAATGTCTTCAGTAGTATTGCTGTACTTGGAAACTACAGAATCAGACCTAAAATATCATTATTTTAAAATTATCAACACAGAGGAAATGGAACTTGCAATTAATGAGTTGACATTTCTAACTTCACTGAGATTTGGCATACTCATGTTCAGATCCATTGTAAAACATTAGCACTTCAGAGGCTATTCTGTGCCTGTGGGCCTTGAGTTCATATAAAACGCTACTGTTTTCAGGGTTTCTGTGCAGGTACAGTTGTACATATAAAGATCCAAATCCCCGTCTTTCCTTTGAATTTCTAGTTATTTCAGGAAACCATGAGGAAAAACTGATGACACTTAAATTGAAGAGATTTCTTTGTACTTCAAAAAAATTCAGTAACCTGGCCTGAGCCATTCCCAGTCTTCTCTTTCTTGTTATTCTAGAGGTCCTTATTACACTCCCTCATAATGCCTTGGCAGCCCTGGAATTTCTGCTTTGTCCTATGCAGTACTTGGAGATTGATGGTTCAGTACAGGTTGGCACTGTTTGCTTTTTGGTTGAAACTTCATGTTAGGGAAACACTAAGTTGCCTTAAAGAGAGACAAACCCAAACTCACCAATTTACCAACATGCTAATTTGGTACATACCCAAGTCTTTATCTATTTACAAAAACATAACTAAGAGCTAAATTACATGTTGGGTTTTTTTTTTTTCTTCTTTTCAACTACAGCAATAAGGCCCAAATTCAACACACTATATAAACCCTTTTTTAAAATTTTCTCTGCGGAAAATTTGAGCTGAGACAGAACACAGAAATACTGCAGATAAATTAAACCCACTTTTTGTATAAACATTAAAATTGATCAGCTAAACAACTTTGACCTGTTAGAGGTGTAACTTACCTGATTTTTATCAGGGTGCAGCTTTAATGCCAGTTTTTTGAATGCTTGACGTATTTCTCTACTACTTGCTTCTTTGGATACTCCAAGTAAACTATAGTAGTCTTGATCAGTGCATACAAGAACTATTATGCATACTAAAACTAGCAATAAAGATCTTTTGAAATAGCGAATATAATCTCCTTTGGATAGTAAGAACTCCATTATGAACCTTTTGTCAAATTCACAGGTTCTGATTCAAGCAGGCTTTGGGAAGAGTCTCCAGTAAATACGTCAACATTCAGGTACAGATGTATTTATGACTGAGCTCTTCAGACTGCTGCTGTCCTACTCCATGTCAGGTCTTGCAAAAGTTATGACCTGCAAGAGGAGGAGGGATGGAAAAGCAGTTAAGTTAATTTTACTATTTATTTTTAAAATGTGGCAAAAGAACCCTATTGGCAGCTTATGCAGACTGCACATGAACATTAAGTTTCTTGATGGCTAATGGCTTTGTGAAGACCGCACAAGCGACAGACCATCTCTTCTATCACGTACATTGCACATGAGGCAATCGTGCAAAGCTTAACCGAATGACACCAAGTATCACCCACCTATATTAAAAAAATCAGGTTTCGCTGGGCTCACTTTTCCTTCAAACTTACTTTTAATAGCGCAGGGGCACATTCTTCCGAAAACGCCAGGCAGCTTTGAAGCAGCAAAGTCCTCCAAGGAGGAGGGCTGCTCGTCAAAGAGACGGCAGACGCCTCCCGCATATAAAGCTGGACAGACCCTTAAGACAAGCGACTGGACCCACCGCGGCGTACACGACCGCCGGGAGGGCCGCGGATGCTGCCTGCCGCAGTAAAGACAGAGGTAACAGCACCGGGAAGCCGGAAGGGGGTCGGGCTGCGGCGGGAGAGAGGGTTTGCGGCAAGGTACCGCGGGCGGGGCTGCTGCGCGGTTCCGTCCCCTGCTTGCTATCGCGGCCTTGGCGCCGGCCGACCTCCGCGGAAGCTGTAGGGAGGGCAGCGGTGCCGGCCGGCGGCTCAGAGAGGCGAGGAGCCGGCGCGGAGCAGCATGGGACGGCGGCGCCTTCACCCCGGCGCCGGGCGGAAGGGCGGCCCGCCGCGGAATCCGGCTCTGGGCCGGAGGCGGGCGGAGCGGCTCCCCGGCTGACGTGGCTGGCGCGCCCGCCTCGGTTGGCGCACTCTGCTCCTCCCGACCTCTCTCTGCCGGGGCGTCTCAGCTCTGGCCCCAGCCGCCCCTTCCACACCTGGGTCCACCCTCTGCCATGGGCAGTCTGCGCTGCCGCCGGCTGCAGCCGGGGGTAACTCGCGGTAGTTTGCGATGTGGCGGGTCAGGAAGGCAGCCATCACGCGAGACAACGCAGCTCCGTCCCTAGGGAGCCCTCGGCGGTGGTTGAGCAAGGTGGTAGGGTCGAAAAGGAGAGTGGCATGATGCGACTGCGGAGAACAGGGCTTCAGTCTGTGCCTTCAGCTCAGAACATAGTCAGAGATGCTTCCCGGGTTTTTGCAGACAAAGGACAGCGACAGGTCCATTTTCGGTTGGACTCGGTGATTCTGAGGGTCTTTTGCAACCTGAATGTTTCTGTGATTCTCAGAGTCGGTTTCCTGCAGCTTGCTAAGGCTGGTGGCAGACAGAGGCTTTAAAGAATGAGTGGTAGGACTGTGGTGGCCCCACCGTCGTTGGTCACTTGCCTGACATGCATCCACGGTGGCGTAAATGTCCGAAAACTAAGAGGCCTAAAACCTTGCAGTGGCTTCCAGCTGAGCACAGCTCTTGCTGTTGGGCAGAGGACAGTGAAGCAGGTCGTACACACCGTAGTTGGTCTTCCTGGATCTTTGGTGCGGGGCGCTGGGTTGCTCTCCTCACAGTGGTCAAGCTAGGTGATTGGACATGATCCCGTGTTTGTGGGGAATGGAGTGGACTGCCTTTACAAGTTCAAGCACGGTTAAGAACTCTTGAGGTTGCTCTACTATTTGTAGAGGGAAAAACCCACATGCTTGGTTTTAAGAGTAGGACCTGGAAAGCAGATTATTAAGTACATAAACAAAGCCTTTGCAAGTATCTCCTGTTTCAAAGATAATTCTGGATTACATTGCAATGTCTACAATACAGAATTTCTTGCAGTTTACCCCTCCGTGCACCTGCTCTGTTTGAAATCATGCCAAATAGTCATATGTAGTTCACTCTCTGACTTACGTAGACAAAATACTTCACCTGATGTTAAACTGATGTAGAAAAAGCACCTAAGGATTGTTATTGAAGGTGAATCGATTCATGCTTTTTGTGTTTGCTTCTCAGTCTTAGCTGTCTTAACAAACATTTAAATTGTGAAATATTTTTGGGGAAAACTGTTCAGTCAACAAAGATAAAAACATAATCCTTAGAGGGTACTTGAGAAATCAGTTTATAATTTTCATGTCACTACAGACTTTTGGAAGCCAAAACATCTGTCAAAGTAATGGTGAAAAACCTATCTGCTGAAACATTTCCTTCCTAATGCTTATGTGACAAATCAGTGGATGGTTCCTTTGTTTTTAATTTTCAGAATTTAAATAACACTTATAGAGGGACTTTTAATTGCAATATCTGTCTCTTTATGTGCATATCAAGGGCTTGGGATCTTTCAGTTGGAGTAATAGTTGTCTTGCCATTATTAAAGGTTTATTTAGCACATGGTGATATGTGCAGTCTCTCTGGGCAGCCTGTTCCAATGTTCTGTCACCCTTACAGCAAAAAAGTTTTTCCTCATATTGTGGTGGAACTTCCTGTGCTCTAGTTTGTATCCATTCCCCTTGTCCTAAAACAGGATACTGGTGAGAAGAGATTAGCACCTCCTTCTTGTTACCCACCCTTCAGATGTTTATTAACAAGATCTTCTCTCAGTCTTTTCCAGACTAAACAGCTCCAGGTCTTTCAGCCCTTCCTCATAAGACAGATGTTCTAGTCCCTTAATCTATTTTATAGCCCTCCATTGGACACTCTGTAGTGTGTCCCTATCCCTCTTGAACTGGGAGGACCAGAACTGGACACGGTACTCCAGATGTGGTCTCACCAGAGCAGAGTAGAGGGGGAGGGGAACCTCCATTGACCTGATGGCCACACTCTTCTTAATGCACCTCAGGATGCCTTCTTGGCCACAAAGGCATATTGTTGTCCCATAGAAAACTTACCATCTGCCAGGAGTCCCAGGTCCTTCTCTATGGAGCTGCTTTACACCAGGTCAAGCTCTAATCTGCTGGAGCATGGTGTTGTTCCTCCCCAGGTGCAGGACTCCACACTTACCTCTGTTGAACTTAATTATGTTCCACTTTTCCCAGCTCTCCAGTCTTCCCAGATCTTGCTAAATGTCTGCACAGCCTTCTGGTTTATCAGCCAATCCTCCCAGTTTGGTATCATCAGCAAACTTGGTGAGGATACATGCTATCCTCTCATCCAGGTTGTTAATGAAGATGTTGAATAAGACTGGACCCAGTACTGACCCCTGGGAAACACACAGGTCTCCAGCTGGGCTCTGTGCCCAACCCTCTGTGAGGGTTGATCACAACCCTCTAGGCTCTGATGTTTAGGCAGTTCACAATCCATCTCACTGCCCGCTCTTCTAACACAGTCTTTCTGAGCTTGCCTATACGGATGTTATGGCAGACAGTGTCAAACTTTGGGACATCATGCTTTTTCTCTCTTACCTGTGTTTCATGGTGTGAATTCTAAGCAATTTTTTTAAACCTTCATTATCATATCTCAAATATTTCACACGTGGCAGTAGTTGTATCTTACAAGTACAGCAGCATCCATATGTACATCTTGTTTGCAGTTGGTTTTAAGGCCGTGATAAAATAATTTTTTCCCCGTCTTTCTGTTTTTGTAGGGAAAATCTTAAATATTGGCTTTTAAATTCGGACTATTTAAAATAAAGAAACCCAGTAGAATTATTAAAAAAAAAAAAAGTACTATGAAGAAAAAATAGTAAAGAGGTGGACAACTAGATTTTTCACATATATTGGAGAATTGAAGTTAGATTGATTAAATAAAAATCCACATACAATAGTAACTTATTTCCAGTTAATATAATGCATATATAACATTATTTTGTAATTTAAATTTAGAAAGTCCATTAGAAAGAATGCCATTAGATACGATTTTTTACAATATTTAAAATGTTTAATTAAGCAGTAAAGCCATGTAAACCATCTGCTTCCATTTAAATAGTCAAGATGATACAGAGCCGTTTCTTGTAATTTATAACATCTATGCATTTTTGATTGCTTTAAAATTAGCATTAAGCTTTGCTAAGAACTTTTTTTTTTTTACTCCTACAGTGAAATATGCAATAATTGTCAATGAAGATGATTTGGAGGATTTTAAGTAGAAATTCTGTTAATTTTAGCACATTTTTAACTTTATAATTTTTTGTAATTTAAGATTTTGTTCTTACTAGCAGTTTAAAGAAAAATAAAAGCTAAAGTAGACCACAGCAGTCTGAAAGTTTCTGTGTAATACATAGTGGGTAATTTAAGAGGAACTGGATTTTTTTTCCACTCATCAGCTGGGCCTTTTTCTGCAAACTGTTTCATCAGTGCTTAGTAGCTGAAAGTATTGTAGGATACATCTGTCTCAGGCCATGGTACCTGCAAGGTAATTCCTGTTGCTGGCTGCTAAAGAATCAATGTCAACTCTTACTAGCTGGAGCTGACAGAAAAAATAGGTCTCTTTGGTTGTTCCCACAGGCAGAATTCCTGGGGAACCCTTACGCAAATGAAATCTACCTGCCAAATCCAAATGAAGCCCTAACATTCAAAGGAGCTCCCAGGAATTCTACAGCCTTGTCAACAGACTTTCAAAATCCTCTATACAATGAATGCAGTCTGATAAAGAGGCAGAGCTTTATTTGGCTGCAACTTTCAAATGTTTTTGGAGATTCTCTGATGCAATTGAAAAGCTATTTTCAAGGTGCTTGTCAGAAGACAGTTTCTGACAGTTTAGAAAAGATAAGGAGATAAAATGAGGTGTAACTGTGGGGGCAGATGTTTCCTGTATCATATATTTCACATTTCACAGTTTATGGGTTTCATTACAGATCTTGAATGCAAAAATGTACTTTCTATCTGACTTAATCTGCCAGTTGTTTATTGATCTTTTGAATTCCTGATTAAGGTGTTATAAATTATTTCCCCCCTTTATATATTCCAGCAATTTGTACCTCATTTTGTTTCATAATGGCCTCTCAGAAATCTTTATGCCTGTTTTAACGCACAGTTTAATATACACAGACATTGTTACAAGCACATAAGGTGTTAACATTGTTGCTTTTCTAAGTCTCAATAAGATGTTTTGTAGATATAATCTTTGAGCTACAATATTTCATAGTGGACTATAGTCCATAAAAGGTTTAAAATATTCATAGATTTCCCCTGCCTTGTAGTGGCTTAACATTTTTTTCCTAATTCAGTAATAATTTAAGGACGTGGGTGGCTACTTGGTGTGCAATGCATCCATATACTTAACTGGTTACGAAAGAACTTCACATCTCCTGAAGTGAGACTTTATATACATGAGGCATGCAAGCTGCCACAGTGTAGAAAGTGCTGAATTTGCTGGAGTATCTCAATATTTGATGTTTTAAATATTGATGGTTCAGTTCCTAGTATCCTTGGAGGAGTCTTTATTGAAGAGACAACAACAGTACAGTTCTTCAAAAAGTCTAAAACCAAAGCAGAATGATGAATGTGCCACTCTGGAGAGAATAGCAGGGACCATGATTTGCCAATGTAAAAACAAAAAAAAAAACCAAACCAACAAAACAAACAAACAAAAAAATTCAAGAAGTGGAAGCAGATCTTAATATTCACAGTACTTAGTCAATATGCAAGATAAGTTTCCTTCTCATTTATCATTTAAACTTCCTTTTGGGAGCCCCAGATCTTTTGCATCATCTAATTCTGCTGTCTTAGTATCACTTTGCATGCTGCACTGGCCCCTTTTTTCAGGAATTCTGAGCTGTCTGGCATTGTTGGGAAACCAAATAAAACATTCTTGCTGCAGCAGTAAGATTTCAGATCTTCATAAATTATGGGCTATGGCCCATGAACAGCAAGCCGAACTGTTTGACTTTAAGCTGATGATAGAATTAGGACAAATGAAACGAGGCTGTATTTGTCCTGCTTCCTTCCTTCACTGCACAGCTTTGTCACGCTTCAGTGTTTGGTCTGCTGGTCTGCGTGTATGTGCAGCTGAACAGTTTGCTACAGGCTGAAGCCCAGGTTTCTGCCCCCATTCATGGTATTATGTCTAGGTGTTGTGTTCTTCAGAGAATGTGGTTATTCCTTGTAGACTCTTTAGTCCAAAGATAGCTACTTGGACTAGAAAAAGCTCTACTCAGAGGAAATAAAAGACAAAAGTTAAAAGGGAGAAAGAAGAATCAATAATTAAGCAAATCAGGTTGGAGGAGGCAGAGTTGGATGTAAATTTTTAGGCTAGAGGATATCATGCTTGTCAAAGGCAATGAAAATGACTGTTGCAGTCATATTGGGTTAGTTATTTAATGATTAGTGGCTTAGACTGTGGTCTGTTATTCTCAGTGATGAATATTTATTCACAAATTTAGTTCCTTTGATATCACAAACATTATTTTTGTAAAATGCTCTTCAGAGTAAGGGGTTTGTGATGAAGCTCTATGATGCTGTTTATTCAGGATACTTACCCTTGTCAGTGTACAAGTGTACCGCAGTGGTATTCAATTTGTCTTTGTGCCTTAATATTTCCTTGTGGTTGTTGCATTTCTTTTGAACTTGATGATAACATGTGGTGTGAAGTGAGAAGCTGCATGTCCTCAAACACAGTAGAAGCAAACTGTGTGGCAGCTTGTTTGCAGAACTAGAAACCCAACTGTTCTGTTGTCACTGAGATTTAAAATCATCTTCCTTTTGGGCAGATAGGTCATTCCTTTATTTATTATTTTACTACAGCAGGATGGAAGTGGTGTTTGACTGCTATGGTCCTGGTTAGCCAGGACTGCTTATATAGGATGGAAATTGGCTTTTGCCGGCAGCCTCAGTAGGGAGCTGGCAGAATGTTCTGGAATAACTGGAACATTGAATTACATACACCTATGTGCTGTATTGACATGTCTTCTGCCTATATTGTAGCTGCCTTAGCATACAATTTTTTTTTGTGTTGGATATCACGTTTGGTTTGATTTCTGAAGATGGCATTGTGAGGAAAAGCATGTTTGGTATGACACATATAGTTTATTTGTCTCACTGTACAGGGTGCTGCAGTGTTTAAGCCTTTGAGGTAGTACAGAGAGTTTAAAACTTCAATTTGCATTGTCCATTTATTTGTAATTTCTGATGAGAAGAAAATGTTTTAAAAGCCTGATAGATAAGCCAAATGTATTCTTTTAAATTTCTTATGATTGACATATCTTTAATGAGCCTGAGGAATGATAACCAACTAAATTCAGCTCATTAATTTAAAACTGATGTTAATGGCATTATTTTTATCTGTATTCCTTTAAAATTGTTCTCTGTGCCTCTGTTAAAATTCGTGATCCATAAATAGATTCCTAATTTGTGCTCTGAATCATATGGTTCTAACTTCTATGCTGAAATTGTAATAAAGTGAACATTTCTGATAAACAGTTGCTTTTAAAGGCATCTATTAATTCAATCAGTTTGCACTAGAGACTCTTATAATAAACATATATGCTGAAGTTGAAAAACAGAGTGCTTTAAATGCCCGCTGATTGATCATGAACAACAGAACTGCTTTCCCTGTAGTGTTAACTTGTTTAGTACCAGTTTTTTTGAACTTGCTGGGAGTTGTCACAGTGTCATCTTCACAGCTCTGGAAATCTCATCTTTACTAAGTGGTATTTGAACTAATAATAAGCTTGTGTTTGATTTTCAACTCTGTCCTCTCTTAAGGTGAGAAGTTGTAATTACAGTGATTTCTCATAAGCAAATTAGAAGGAGAGCTATTACTGATTTTTCAGAGTAAGAGGAAACAGTTTTAGCACCAGGCCTCAGTTCTGTAGGCACTTTGCATTCATACGCCTGTGTGCATTCGTGTTTAAAAAAGTAAGAGACCCATGACTGCAGTGAAGTGCTTTATTTATACTTTAAAAAAAAAAAAGAGGATGTTTGTGTGAGTTTGCAGAACTTCAGTCTGTACAAACAAGGTAATAGATTTAACAGCTGTAGAAATGCCATAACATATTAATGTGATCCAAGATTTATCAGGGTATGGTGGAAGCCAAAGTCACTGTGATTCATTTTTGTTATGTAAACTAGCATTCATACATAAATTGCAAATCAACATGCTTCAGCCCTGACTGCCTTTGATACTTGTTGTAAATATGTAAGCAATTTAAAACTGCTTGGCACAATATTTATTGAGAGCTTTGTTCTTGCTTTTACAGTAAACAACATTAATACCAATATTCAATCACTGCTGTAGCTGAAGCTGAGCTGAGTGGCTGTGTTGGGGCATTGCAGGTGTGGGCAGCTGTAAGCATGCACTCCACCAGCTCAGTCCGGCTCTGGAGCAAAAGAACATCTGGAATATCTTTCTGGAAACACAGCTCAGATGTGGGTAGATCTCTGTAAGTGCAGAAGGGTATTCCCTATGTGCATGGTCTTGCAGTGAGACCTGGGCCTGAAGGTGGGGCGCCTGGGTCCCACCTAGAATCAAGTAATACCTGGACTTGCTTCCTTACTACAGTCTGGGCTGTTCCTGTTGAAGTCAAGGATATCTGAGTACAGGCCCTTGTATGAAATGGACTGCAGCACAGAGGAGCTGTCCCTATCCAATTGCACTGATCTCAGCAGCAGGTTAGATTAGCAGTAGGAGTGTTACAATGTTTGCTGGGTCAGAAGGTAGCTGGCTCAGCTGAAAGGAGTGTTTTTAGCCACTGTCTCCTATGAAGGGACAAAACATCATGCTTATTTTAGTTAGGGTGCAGCAATTTAATGTTCAGATCCCTCAGCTTTGACTTCTTCACATCATCTGTCTTAAAAATCGGAGCTCCCAGAAGTGTACCACTTTGGTTTTGGACTGGGAATATCAAATGCATAGCCTTGGCTCAGCCACAGGCCAAACATTCAGCTGATGTAGCAGCATTAAGAGCTTGAACCTACAATGTCACCCTGATGGAGGTAGGATAGTGAGGTGTCTGCTGTGGCTGTGGATTTCCTAAGGAAAGCAATAGATAAGTGGCTTAGAGTAACTACTCAAGCATATTTTTGGTAGGATGTTGTTATGAAAGTATTCTAACCACAGAGTGGATGCTTCTATCATTTTTGGTGATGTCTTGTAGGATTCAATATATTCCAGTTCTGGAGTGAATGTTGCCTGATACCCTTCTAAATAAAATATGTACCTACCAAAAAGGATTCTCCCTGAGCAGAAGTCCATTGATAGTGATTCATATCTTCAATTACTAAAAAAAAATAATCTTCCAAGCATGCAACCCCCCCATTTACTCATCTTGTGAGGAGCTGTAGTACTTGTGATAGAAGAAAGGAAGCTAATATGAATTGAAGGCAGAAGGTCTTCAAAGGATTTGTGTTTGAAAACTTGTGTAATGTTGTATGCAATGTTTGAGGATCATTTTCCAATGCATCATAACAGATGCTGCTTATTTTGTTAATACGTAAAATCAGAAGGAAGTCTTAATTGCAGTAGTAAAGAAAATTTGTGTGATGTAATTGCACTTGTAATTTTGCACTGAAGCATAAAGGAAATATGACATAATACATACTTTTTTTCCCTACTTGTCCACTTCCTAATACAAGGTGATTAAAAAAAAGGAAACTTTTCTAGAGCTGGTTGCTTGTTAAGACTGTAGTCCTCTTAACTGACTGAACTCTGCCATATACTTATCAAAAGCCTAAGGGACTGTATGATGCCATCCAGCATATTCTTTTCTTAAGCAGTGCCACTGTTTTAAAAGAAATTACAGAGACAGTTTTTGCACTCAGCCTAAGAATTTAAAGAAAGACTGAGGTAGTTAGGACATCACAATTTGTAGTTGTTACGTTTTCCTTGCCAGACTGCAGAGGATGACTGTGATACCAGCCCTAGCAATGTGCTTGGGATGTTGCAAAGGGAAATTGTAAATTCATTTATAACCTGCAATGAGGAAAATAAATTATCTGAAAACTGTTCTTAACTGTTGTGAAGAAAATTTAATAGCCATAGAATCATAGAATGGTTTAGGTTGGAAGAGACCTTGACAATCATCCAGTTCTAACTCCCTGCCATAGGCAGGGCCACCTCTCACTAGAACAGCCATCTTAATCTAGTTGGGTTTCTTTTGGTGTTTTTGTTTATCTTAAGTACAATGTGAGATTTAAATCTAGAACTGCAGAGCAAAACAAGACTGTGAATCCTAGCATTAGGAAGTGAACCATTTGTTGTATCTCTTGTCAATGAGAGATTTTAATCCATGTATTTGTTTCTGTAAGTTATATGTGTGCAGCTGTATTAGTTGCGTAGTTGTAATTGTCAGATTTATGCAGAACTAATAATCTCTTCATTCTAGAAGAGGCTGTCACATCTACAGTGTGATATGTTTTCCTACATGGAAGTATTGTGTTTTCTTTCCTAATGATTGGGGAACAAGAGGACATGGAAAACACAAGGCTAGGATCATGCTAGATTTACACTGTTCAAAACTTGCTCCCCCTTGCCCTAGTTGTTTGATTTTGTTTCACTAGTTTAGAGCAAATTAAGTGAAACAGCTTACTCTTTCAAAGCTGTTGTATTCCTGGTCCTTAGGATTCATCACTGCTGCTTGTATTAGGTAAAAGAAGCACTGTTTATTTACATAGAGCTGCTTATGGAATTGTGGCAGTGGCTATATCCTGACATCCACAATATGCATTCCCTTTGCATAGGGAAGAAAATCTAACAATGCTGGTCTTCCTGGTTTAGAATACTCCCTCAGCTATTCTGCATGAACTCTGCTTCCCTGACATACTTGGTGGGGGAAAGAAGACATGGCACAGCCTCTGTAGCTCACCATCTCCCTCCACAGCTGTTGTCTTCTGGGCAGAAAACAAGAATGTATGCTCAATATATATGGGTACTAATACAGGTTTTGCTACCCGATGGCAAAACTTTTCCACTCAAACATTTTGTACCTTTCTGTTGTTACCGTGGATCTAAGAATCTGCCTGAATGTTGTCATGTTTTTGACAGTGGGAAAGCATCCACAGACAACTTCAGGTTGCTGTGAGATCTGGTTGAATTATTGAAACAATTTTAAGAGGTGTTCAAGCGGAAAAGGATATTTTTGCACATACATAAGGCATTTATTAAAAAAAATACTTAATTTTTTTTTTTTTTTTAAAAATACCGGCAGAAGATTCCACTTCTAAAATTAGCATCAGGTTTTTGACATATCTCAAAATTTATTTGGATCTTGTGATGGAAGAGCAAGAATTTAGTTGTTCTGTACAAAGGCATAAACCAATTCAATTGTTTGTGAAGGGTTTTTTCCACTAGTTGGTACCTCAGAAGGGAAGGGAATTAAGTAGGATGTTGGCATATATAAATGATCTATGCAATCTTCTTTCAGTCAAACTTTGTATCACAGATAAGACTCTAGAGGGAGCCCATCTCACAGTTTTCTGCATTCAGAGAAATTGCTTGACAAAGAAAATAAACCTCTTTCTTTTAATGCATAATTTAAAGTGAAAACTCTTCTGGGCCTTTCACAGTACTATAGGACATTTGATTTCAGGTATCTTTAGAAATTTCTCAGCTCATGAGGTCAGTTCTACTTTACCATTGTCTATATTTCTTAAATACTACAATAGAAGAATCTTCAATCTTGTGCTCACATATTAAAAGGCAGTTTATGACCCTTCCATTTTAAAGACCTTTGAAGATCATGCGAATGCAGTAACACAGAAGAAAGGTTTGAGTGCTTGAACTTTGAGGCATTCTACTTGTGCAGGCAGTGTGGAAACATGCAATTTTTGAGGATAAGGAGTACACTATTTTACTTTTTTTTTTTTTTCCCCCCTTTCCCCCTTTATTAAAGTCTGTATATTGCATATAACTTCCTGCCACATGTCAGAGGGCACATAAAATATGGGTCATGCAGTATGATTTTTTTTAGCCATGATTTTGAACTAGCTAGCTGTGTCAGTTGACACTGAACAGGAGATGTTTTGTAAGGATGCAGCAGCTAATGGTTCATGGCTATAGTAATTATTTATTTTTTTCCTTCACCTGTTGACTGCAGTTTTTTTCTTCACTAAATAAAGAGGCTTTATAGATTAGTGAGGTTTTTGCCCAAGACAGGTTATTTAAAGCTCCACCTGCATAATATTGTTTCCGTGTTGTGTGATTTGGTTTCTTGCCCATGGTAATTGCAGGTGATAATGTTGACCCAGTCTCCTCCCGTTACACAGTCAGGATGTGCACTGAAACTCATAAGATGGGAAGCATTCCCAGTCTTAGCCTGGATGCAGCTGGGCTCATACAAAGTGGGAGTGAAAGATCAGAGTTAAAAGCTTCAGCTTTGCAGCCTTTTATTCATTGTGTTGTATACCTTCATGTCAAAGAACTGGGGGATAGAATGTTTTCAAAATTTGTATTAATAGATAACAGTGGGGATAAAAATGTTATTTTTATAGAATGCTAAAATCCAGTATTTGTTGCTTCTGAGTGACATGAAATATGTCTTGTAGCAAGTTGCAAGGGTTTTGGTACTGAAGATATTCAATATTCTAATTGCACTTGGTTCAGTTTCTTGGTTTATAAATGATGGGGCTAAATCCATGAAAACCTGTTTACAAAGACAGTATTCAGTATTAACTGCTTGCATTCAAATCACTCTGTCATGCTTCTAGCTAACAGCAAACATTTTTTCCCAACAATTTACATTAGCAGAAGATTATGTAAGTGTATGCTGCAACTTATTCTCAGAGTAATTTGTAAATACCAGCATTGTATTTACAGTTCAAATAGGAACAGAGATGTATGTAATTCAACAGGACAAACTTTCTCCATCCATCTGTTACTCTGTGCTCTTTGAATGCTCTGTAAACTTAGAATATTCAGAGTACTAACCTAAACACCTTTCCTTGATGTATATATACCATTTGTCACCATGCACTAGTGGTTTAGTCCAGATTGTTTGGTACAGACTATTGTGGTTTAGTTGAAGCTGCCTTCTAATCATAAAGAACTTGACTGAAGTAGCTTTAGCTTCACTAAGATTAATAGGAAATTACACCTAACAATAAGAAACCACAACCACTTGTGAATATTTTCTAAGTTAGCAGCTGTTATAGCAGTTTCTTTATATGTTCTAATATATAAAAATATATTAATTAGAAGATTGTAACTTTAGTGCAAAGCTAACTTTTTTTCATGGTTTGAAGAGTAGTCATTTGTTTTCCTGCTCTCTGTCCTTAGCACAGAAAGAACTGTTAATTTTATAGGCCTTTGTGGTACTTTGTGTAGGTGTACAAAAGATTTGTAATTATCCACTAGCTGATTTTCACAACATTCATCTGAAGCAAAGAGATTTCCATTCCCATTTCAAAATTGGTAGTATGATACTCAGAGTAAGAAGTAACTTTACATTCACCTTTAAGGAAAACAAAAACCAAAACCAATGTAGACTTCCGAAGCTGAGCATTAAGTCTCAATGCATGTCTTGTTCTGTTTGTATTAACAGAACTTCACTTTTCCTGAAGGTCTGTGACATAAGCAATTTTTTACCCATTAGAGTGAGTATAAGATTGGTTAGTTTAAAGAGTAAGAATACAGTTCTTCTGGCACATATTTTCTTTCTCACTAAAACAGAAGAGGGTATGTTATCATACAAGAGAAAAGGCAGCAGATTTAAAAGATGCGAGACCCTATTTCAAGGAGAACATTAAGCAGATGGAGACAAAATGACTTCTTAAACTCATCAGCTGACACTAACATCATGGAGAGAATATGTTCCAAGTTAGCAGGTTACTTGCAGGCTGAAAAACTGTCACTTTAGAATCATGGAATGGTAGGAGTTGGAAGGGACCTCTGGAGATTTTCAAGCCCACATCCCATGCCAAAGGAGGATCACCTTGGGCAGGTCATACAGGAACACATCCAGAGTGGTCTGGACATCTAGACACATCCAGTCTCTAGAGAAGGAGACTACAGCCTCTCTGGGCAGCCTATTGTAGTGCTCCATCACCCTTACAGAAAATAAATTTTTCCTCTGTGTTGAGTTGGAGCTTCCTGTGTTCCAGTTTGTACCCATTGCTCCTCATCCTATCACTAGGCAACAGCAAAAAGAGACTGTCCTCTTTTTGACGTCTACCCTTCAGATATTTGTAAACATTAATAAGATTCCCTCTCAGTCTTCTCTTCTCCAGACTAAACAGCCCTGGGTCTTTCAGCTACAAACGATTTAAGAAATCTTTTGTAGCTACCTACCACATACTAGCCTCTTCCATTTACAAAATAATGCATTGGTTTAATCCACAAAGGCATGTGAATCCCTGTTCTTTTTTATCAGTTCCTTACCCAGCCTTCTCAGTCTTCACTTACCCGTTGTCTGGAGGGGGGGGGAATGGGATTTGGCTCTAAAAGGCACCTGACAGTACCATTCAGGTATTTAGGTACTGGTGGAAGGCAGGTGAGATTTCAGTGTCTGAAGTTCAAAGTCAGGGCATCTAGAGAAATTTAGATCTGTGGATCTCAGAACTTTACAGTAACTGAAGATAAAGATTTCTGGACTTGAGTGAAAGAAAGACCCTTTAACAGAAGAAACAGCTCACAAGTAGTGAGGGTCTGAGGTTAAAGAAGCTGTGGAAATCTTCCAAGAGCATAATTTGCTTGTTTGACTGACAATTCCATCATTAGCATTTTACACAGCCTAAATGCTCTTTCCATTAGACAAAGATAAGTATGTGCTAGTACTGCATCATACTGATGTATTTAGAAAATAATTCTAGCTTTCTGTAATTGTTTACATCAATGGCAAGCTTGAAAGAAAATTACTGAAAATAAATTGGTGACTGTACTTCCAGTCATGTATACAATTGCATTTTAAGATAAAATCTTGAATGTGCCCTTCAAATAAAATTGTCTTGCATTTTTATAATTGAATGTGATATCTAACTTTCAGAACTAAACCATAGTAGGGTTTTTTACTTCCACAAAAGGTGGGGAAAAAAGTCCTAAGTACCTGCCTACTTGTGCCATATGCTTCCCAGTCTATTCTTATGTAAAGAAGAAAATTAATAATGAAATTTCTTAGGTTTTAACAAATACTTCGAGCAATATTTTGTCTGCATTTCCTCTCTTTGCTGAGTGAAATTTGTGAAAGGGTGGAACTACAGCTGCAGTTCTTGGTAGAACCTTGTGTTATTACAACTAACCTGGAGGTGTGGAAATAGAAACAATACACTAGTGGAAATGTGTATTTAAGTGTAGCTACAAATGACTGTGTTACAGAAATGGCATGTCCTTTGTACTGTACTGCCCCATGTAGTAACTAGAAGGCTTATGTGGGCTTGAATTTTTTTTGGCTGGACTCTAATGAAGGAGTTAGTATTTTTACTGCTGTAACTAAACACTTAACTATTTGAGAATGGCATCCATTTAAAAAAGAGCAACATGCTGGCCGGCATGTATGAAATATGGAGTAAACAGATGATTATTTCAGCGCCTGTCTTATTCTAACTGATGTACAAACTAGACACAATTAAAAAAAAAAAAAGTTAGTGTTTAATCCAAGTGTTGAGGACACATTTCAGTAGTAAAATGTCCAGGAACACATTTCAAAGGCTGTACATTAATGCTTTCACCATATTAATTACAGAATAATATAGTTATTTAAAGTAATTATTTACTGTACACTGATGGTTTAATGTCCCTTTTGAGGCATTATTTTTGTGAGACTGTTGTTACTGATGTGAAGATAATCATCAAGATTTACAACAAAGTGAATATTATACTTGAGAGGTTTGCAAAGTAACTTTCAGTGAAAGATGGTTCATTCGAGAATTAGTTTTGTTTTGTGAGAAAGAAGAAAGCAAATACTTGTGATTCAGATATGAATTACAATTTTTCTCCACCCTGAGGAATTTGTAAGTTAATTGTACTTTCCCCTTCTCTTAAACCCTTCACCAGATGTGGGCTTGATTATCTTTAGGTGGATAATTTTTGTATACTCTTATGTTTTACTGGACAGTAATTAATTACTTACTGTATAAAGGCAGAACTCTATACTCTAAGTTGAGTGAAAAAGAATATCATTGGAACATAAACTGCCTTAACCTAGTGGAAGAGAGTCATGACAAGGTAGTGATGGTCATAAAGTAAGGAACTTGGAAAAGTATGTTTTAAAGGGTGTCCTCTGTAACACTAACAAACTAGAAGCCAGAAGGGGACTGACAACAGTCTTGTTCTCACCACTTTTGGTCTTGCTGGTTTGCACCATATTATCTGGTGATCCAGAGAGTTTCCTGTCTCTCTTCTCCACTTTTTCCAGACCCAGTGTAGGGAGTTGGCTTCTGCAGTTTTCTCATTCTTCTGAAACAATGATGACTGAATGTAGAACAGGGAGATAATGTATTTTATCAGAAAAAAAAAAAAAAGTTGTTTCTTCTGTGATATTGTTTCTTTTCAATTTCACACTTGGAATGACTTGCAGTATTTTGAATCTGGACAGGAATTTCTGGTGACTGATAGAACACATTTTGATTGCTTTTGTCTAATTCTCTTAATGTAGTATGTTATCCCTTTTTAAATCTTCTGGCATCTGCATATTCTGAATTCCCTGACCTCATATCCAAATTAACAGTGTCTGTGACTGTCTTGAAAATTAGATGATGTTTGGTTACTCAAATATTTGCTTTCCTATTTAAAAAAAGAAGGCCTAATCCTGCTAGATGGCGAACAGCCTTTGCTGTTCTAATGACTTTTCATGCCTCATGTTGTGAGGAATACTTGAGTGAACCCTTTTCAAAGGTAACTAGCTTTCTGGAAACCGTGTAATAGTGTGGGCAGGCTTAGGTTATATGTTATCAGCATATAGTCTCATCATTCTCTGTGAAAATCACTATGGCTAAGGAGTTCAAAGTGGTTAGCAGTTTTAATTCCTTCATGTGTAGTCTTTATTCCACTAAAGTAACTTGTCTGTTTACAGGATTTGACAGAAAACTTCCAAATATACTAAACCTTAACACTCTGTAATGTTATAGTTTATATTCTTCATCTTATGCTTCTGGTGCTAGTGCTGGCAGATCAATTATCCAGCCTCTTGTAGGAAATAGCTACTTATATAATCAAATAGATAATATTTTTTTCCCCAAAGTTTATTTACAATGTGTATTTTATTTAGCCATTTGGGGAGCACTGCAAAAATTCTGCTTGATTGTCTTAAGGTCTTCAAAAAGCCTCCATTCATTTGCCTGATTTGTATGGTAATTCTTCACTTTAGAAAAGGTCATGTTACATGTAAGTCATCATAGAATGGTTTAGGTTGGAAGACACCTCAAAGATCATCCAGTTCCAAGCCCCCGCCATAGGCAGGGACACCTCCCACTAGATCAGGTCACTCAAGACCTCATCCAGCCTGGCCTTGAACACATCCAGGGAGGGAGCAGACACAGCCTCCCTGGGCAACCTGTGCCAGTGTCTTGTCACCCTCACTGTGAAGAATTTCTTCCTAACATCCGGTTCAAATCTCCCCTCCGCCAATTTGAACCCATTCCCCCTCCTCCTGTCATTACAAGACCTTGTGAACAGTCCCTCCCCAGCCCTCCTGTAGGCCCCCTTCAGATACTGGTAGGCTGCTATAAGGTCTGCTCGAAGCCTTCTCTTCTCCAGGCTGAAAAGCCCCAACTCTTTCAGCCTGTCCTCATAGCAGAGGTGCTCCAGCCCTCTGATCATCTTTGTGGCCCTCCTCTGGACTCCCTCCAGCAGTTCCATGTCCTTC